>CM030361.1:43607432-43835735 GCA_017893485.1 Hemerocallis citrina
GGCGTTTTTAAAACGCTGGTATGACCTACACCGGCGTTTAAAAACGCCGGGGTAGGCCAAAATAAACGAGGCGCGTCGATATATCCTATTTGTGTTGTAGTAATCACTCACTGTTATTGGCTCTTCCTTGTTCCCCAAATGACCTCTATTTGTAATACTCAACTTAATTCTGAAGCCCAGATCCCACACATACGTGAGTCAAAATTTTGCAATAAATATAATTCTTATTTTCACTATTCTTTTCCACCCAGTCTATTATTGACTATCTTCGTATTATTGGACTCAAGGCAGCAGTGAGCTTCCATTTTTTATTTTTTATTTTTTTTGTTGATTAAAGCAGTGAGCTTCCTGTTATTGACTATCTTCTTTCCATCTTCATATTATTGCCATCTTCATATTATTGATTATACATTTAAAATATACTTGTCACACCTTTGAATATTAAGGCATGGGCGGATCCAAGGGGGGGGGGGCTGGGGTATGCTACAGCCCGCCCCCCCCAAATTTTGGTATTTGTTTGTAAATTTTTTTTTGGTTATATTAGTATGGAATATATATATGCTTTAGCCTCCCCAAATATATTTTAAAGCCCACCCCATATATATTTGAGCATTCTATTTATTTTTTTGGGCCAAAATTAACTCTATTCTATCTAGTATTTATAACAACTTTACTTCTCTAGTATTTATAACAACTTTATATATATTTTGCATGTTATCTTGTGCAAAAAATTTTTTCAGCCCCCCTCACTTTTCAATCTTGGATCCGCCCCTGTATTAAGGAATGTGTTTAATGCTGCCAGCTTACTAGCTAATATAAAAAAATGACAATAAAGAAATATATACGGATGATGCATGCATCAAAACAAGCCATATTTTGTTGTTGTTGAGAAAACTGAAGAACTAATAGACTTAGAATTAAGCCGTCAATATAATAATATTATTAAATTATTGATAATTTATATTACACAATAATGGTTACTTGGTTGGAGGCTGGCAACTATAGGGTGGCCAAGGCTCTCCTAGCCAGTTTCTTGGAAAAGGCCGTGAAGTTTTAATTTGGAACCTCAAACTAGTATATGTACATTCGGACTTCTCATTTATATTCCGTTAACTTATTCATTAATTTGCTCAAGGCTCAGTTTCTAGCTAGTATACAAAGTTCAAATAAATTTTTGGTCAACTCTGTAATTCTAGTACAAAAATATTTTTATTTGTAAGGAATCATATATTCCAGAATCATTTTTTTTCATCGGTAAGGAATCAAATATTGCAGAATTTGTACTAAAAAATGATACCCATATTCTAGCTATATACATATATAGGGCTGTGCAACGGAATAAGTTTGGCACAAAACTGAACCGATCCAAGTTCAACCCGACTGGGTGGATTTTTTTTAACTTGATAATCCTTCCAAACCTGAACCGGTGGGTTTTCAAAGAGCCATTAATCCAGGTTGAGTGTGATTTATGTAACAACACCATTGTTGGCAAGCTTAGGCTTTTTAGCTTTGATCTAGCTAGCTATTGAAATCTAAAACCAAGAGGGATATTGATTAAATTCTCAACACACTCTTCTCTACTAATGTTCACTACTTGCTGTTTGTTCTTCCTTGTTCTCTATCTCTCTGTGTGTTGCTAAATGACCTCTATTTATAAAACTCCACTTAATTCTGAAGCTGCATGAGTTTCATATAAAAATTAAGAAAACCAAACAAAAATTTTGATACACGTACGTGCTGGTCAAAGTTTTGCTATGTTATTAAGTAGTCAGTGATTTCATGATTTGGGGCGTTTATGAAAAAATACAAATGCCCATACCTTTCAATATATTATTTTTTTGGAAGGAACTACCTTTGAATATTTCTGGTCCAAATTAACATGCTTAATTTGAACTGCAGGATGAATTTGAAACTACACTGTCACATCACATGTTACAAATTAAACAAGCACTACCAGTATTTTGGAAGTTAGTGGTTTGAGAAGGGAAAATTATATGAGTAGAGATAATACTAAAAGACTAGTCGGCGTTAATTTAATAATGTAAATAATACACTGAAGTTAATTGGATGCATGGTGCTAGAGTGGCCAAGTCCCTCATGATCAGTTTCTCGGAAAGTGGCATGTACCAAGGCTACATAAGTTATTTTTAATTATTATATACTTATTCATTAAAAATAAAAACATGAGCATTTTGTCGTACGTCTATTTTTGCACGGAGCTTCGATGAGTGTACAGTTCTACTGTAGAGAGAAAGAATGTTTCTATATTGAGGGCTGATACCGTTTTCAACGATCAACAACAATGCGCACAAGACAAAAAAAAGGGCACACATCTTACAGTCGGGAAAAATAAAAACAAAAATCGTTTATCTTTCTCTCATTTTCTTTATACTAGTTGAAATTTACCGTGCACAAAGTGCACGTGGCTTGGTGGGAAATGCCAGTTAATAGGGCTGTAAATCGGACCGGACGGGATCGGATAGTCATATGTTCAAGCTCGAACCGAAATTCTACTCGAACAGGCCTCACTCCGGTTCGGTCCAAGTTAGAAAAAAATTTTATAATCCGGACTCGGTTCGATAAAGCATCGGACCGAAATAATACTCTGACAGATTTATGTCTGGCTCGAGCTCTGTAAAGCATAAGACCTAATAATTTGTTCATGTTCGGTTCGTATAATAGTTCGGACTGTCCATGGTCGGGCCATTTCTCGAGCTGGACTCAGACGGACGACGGACCGTTCTGTTCAATTTACACCCCTACCAGTTAAATATTTTATCAGTGTTTTATATAGTTGAGAGAATCAGTCATGGAAAAAATCTCATTTAGAACTGAAATGAATATATAGTATGATCACTATATATTAATTATGTACACAAAATATTTAAAATTTTAATACTAAAGACTCTAAACATTATATCAAATCTTAAGTAATACAAAATAACATGTAAAAAATTCTATCATCTAAAACATAAAAAGTATAAGAAAATATATTAAAACAAAGAACAAAATAGTAAATTCTAAACTCATAACATCGTATTTTTCATATGATCAATCGTCATTTTCAATTTTAACTTTTTTGAACTTAAAATTGCTCGTAGCTTCTGGTTCATCTTTTTAAATTTTGCATCAAGTCAATGTTCTAGTAGTTGTTCTTCCATATGTGACATTTTGTGATTTGATAAAAAAAGTATACTCATCTCCAGTCATTTCTTTGTCCTTCAATTAAATTCTTCAACATTTAATTAAGTAGTTAGCTTTTGATTATTTTTAACATTATGGGAATAACATATTATAACTTATTCAATTATTCTTAATATGTTCCAGGACTTTTACGGAACAACTGATAATGCATCTTTCTTTCTTATCAAATAAAGTCAATTCCGCATCCCCACTTGTATTTTTTATTGTGATTTTGAACACATATCTGAAACGATTTATTCTTAATTAATAATATTTTTTATATTTGATTGAAGAATGAAAAAAATGAAAAAACTAACAATATGGTGTTATGTATAATACCTTGGCTCATATTCAACATAACTTTTTGGATATTTTCGACAATAAGGTTCATCATTTTCAATATTAACATTTGTTGAACAGGCTCTGTATGCAATAGAATTTGTATTACTTAGAAACATAAAACAACAACATAATTACTTGCTAAGTAGTCAATCTAGTCCTCATCAGTGTTATAATTCTACTGTTCAAGTTCACATGTACATTTTGGATCCAGGTGAAGGTCGACATCAATGATTCCTACCAGAGACTCCTATATCGGTCGACTATACCCTGCTTAAATTTATGAACCAAACTGTGGACCAAGACTCTAGGACTGTAGTTACTCATTGAATCAAGCTTCATATAACCAACAGCATTCAGAACTCATAAAGTAAGCACCAAACATATTTATACTGCAACTAAATGCCCAAAAGATTGCATAAAAAATATAGCCTAAGAGGAAAAATCGTTGTGACAACATGCCAATAATAGAAATTAATCGATCAAAAGTACTCGATCAAAATAGAAATTAATCGAGCAAAACCATGAAACATAAATACGAAAAATGCCAATAAGATATTCAAAACTAAACTGAATTTTCAAATCCAATCAAAAAAGCTAAATGAGCATATCTTTTAACCCCGATCTAGGGTGTACCACTCAACTAACTTTAAAAACTAAAGACATCAAAAACTATAAATGGTAATACCATTTCTCAGCTTTTTCAAAAGGAGCAGGGAAGTAGGAAAACCTTTTTTTTAAAAGCAGGAAAATGACCACATGCAATGAAGAAGCATCGATTTCACAGTTGTGTTATTTTCTGCAATGAAGAAGCATTTAATTGTAAAATTAATTTGTTAAAAAAAATAAAGAGAATAATAGATAAGCCTTACACAACAACTAACAACGAAAGATAAAAGAAATCAATCAAGATCAGACACCAACAGTGTAAATACTTCTTATTAAACCATGCATAATCCCAATTCCAATCCCAATCAGTCTTCAAAATTTTGCAAGCTCTTGAGCCCCCAATTTACGATTATACAGTAAGTGTTGACAACTTCAATCTCAAAAGCTTGGGACAATTATCATGTTTAGTCATGTCAAAAGAATATTTTGTGGTTGAACTATCAACTATGGATACTTACATCAAAATGTTACTAAATATGGAATAACTTAACTATCATGTAAAATATAACTGTTTCAATCATAGATTAACTCGCGAAAGATAAAAAGGTCGAAATAATGTTGCATGTGCAAATTCTTAGCTCTTAGGATAATAACCATATTTGTGTTAGAATATTTTTCAAACATGTGAATGAACCTGTATGGGGGGATTTAATATGCATATGGCAAAAGACAGGTCTCGAGCGAGTAAGTTTTGCAGGAGAAATCATGGTAAGTTCCACGACAAGCGTCTGGAGAGAAACATATATTTATGAATTGTACAAAGTTTAATTTGAGAAAGATAATTACAAACTGAGATTTAAATAAGTAATAGATGTAAATATAATCACATTTAGAAAGAACTTTTAACATATATCTAGATATGAGTAAGTTACGCTCATAGTGATTCGAAAGAAGAAGGTAGGCCTAAAGCTTGCTAAGCGGTAAAAAAGCTACCCACAATTTATTTTCATATTTTTAACTTCCTTACCTTTTTTTACTTCAAATATTGACAGTCAAAAACTTAGAAGTTGAGACAATGAAAAATGGAAAAGAAAAAAAAATCTAAAAAATAAGAGTATGAAGGCAGTAATGTGTTTCTTCTACCTCTACTTTTTCAATTATCTATTCCTCATCCCCCCCCCCCCCTAAATCATGGAAATTTGACTTATGCAAAATACAGCAAAGTCCAATGATGCTTCAATCCTTCAAACTTCTCAGAAGTATTAATACTTCAAACCATTCATGAAGCCAATTCATCAGTAGCATGAAGCCATCAGTTTTAAACATTCTAACAGTGCATATGGAAGTTAGCAAGGTAAACAACCCTTCATTAGCTTCTTTTAGTACAAAATAGTTTAAAAACTTTCAATATGTGGAATAAATCAATTAAATTTACCAAAATAAGCTCATTAAAACTTGCTAAAAGGTAAAAAAGCTACCATCAAATTATTGTCATATTTTTAACTTCCTTACCTTTTTTCATCAAATCTAAACAGCCAAAACCATATAGAAGTTGAGACAATGGAAAAAAAATCTTAAAAAGAACAGCATGAGGGCAGTTATAGTTTTTTCTACCTCTACTTTTGTTTTGATTTATTCCTTATTTTCCCCTAAGTCATGGAAATTTAACCAATGCAAAATACAAAGCAAAAGTTCAACCATTCATGATGTCAATTCATCGGTAACATGAAGCTTTCAATTTTAAACATTCTATTGGTGTATATGGAAGCTAGCAAGATAAACAACCATCCATTAGCTTCTTTTAGTACATAATAGGTTTAAAATTTTCAATATGGGGAATAAATTAATTTAATTTACCAAAAACGAACATCATTAAAATATAATGCTAACCAATAAGATGAACATCTTGTAATGGCAAGAGATTTGTTGATAAAAATTTACCTCTTGAAAAGTCAGAAAAATTAGTTTCAAATAAATCACCAATCTCGCCAACTTCTAATAGGATTGCTTGAACGTCCACACAAATGCCTTTCAAATCATCATCGCCATCCCAAGTTCCCTACAACATTATGTTATTGTTGCAGAAGCTATATTCAAATTCAAAGAAGATTGATTGCACGTCCATGTAAATGCCTTTCAGATCATCATTGCAATCCAAGTTTCCTACCCCATTCTCTTGTTCATGGAAAAGCTAAATTATTTACTTCCATATTACTATTATCTGAGTTGTATGCTTCCTGCGAAAGGAAGCTCACTCTAACTTGGCTTACTTGACCGAAATCATCAGTGATCCATAACAAATTAGAGGTGTATATGCTCCTAAGGGTATAACTTGGCTAGTTAGGTGCTACTGCTAACACCAACTCCATACTAATAACACCAAAATGGTACATACTTCAAGGAGTGTGAAGCAAATCAATCTCATCCATATATTTCTTTGTATGCCCATCAAATCTAAAAAGTGTAGTTTTTGTTCTCTACACAAAATGAACAACGAATTTTAATAATGATTCACGTATATCTTGTTTTTGTTGTTGCGAGCAAATATAATTTATTAGTTATTCCACACCATATAGATATTCTAACATATCTCGACTGGCTATAAGTACTCCAAGCAACGTTTAGTTGCTTGTTATTAGCATCTGATTTGGTTTATGCACACACCAAAAACGGGGAGGAAAAAGATAGATATTCCTACAGGAAATGTATAACACACATTACTCAGCTATGACTGCAGGGCAAAGATGAGCATCTTTCCTTTTCCTTATCTCATCTGGGTTGGCTCCGACTATCTTGTCACTCACTGCTCCATCTTTCATCAGCACAAATGTAGGCATTGCCTTCACCTCCATTTTTTTTCGCAACCTCCTATACACAATTCACAAAAAAATATACATATAATTAGAACGTTCTATCAAGTAGTATGGAAAACAATAAGCAAACTGCAGCACGACTGCACGCAGGACCGGCCCCCACCTTGAGGCAGGTGCCCCCAAATTTTTTTGCAATTTTTGGACCCCAAATTTGTATTCTCCTTATATAGACATGTATTTTGCATGTAAAAAAATATATTGTTATTAGGAGCCCCAAAAATAATTATTTGGGCTTTTCGCCTAGAGCCCCCGGGAACTCAGGACTGGCCCTGACTGCACGAGGCAATAACCTAATTGTTAAGAATTCACTACCAAACCTACCTGGTCATGGGTTTGAAACTCTCCATATTGAAGGCATCGCCGAAACATTTGTCTAATTCATCAGTCTGACACTACAAAAGAAACCAGATTTATCGGCGAATATTCCCCGGCGTTTTACTAGTAACGCCGGTGTAGGTAGCGATTAGGAATGGGGCCACCAGATGCGATGGTTATATACCGGCGGCCGAATTAAAACGCCGGTGAATCCGATTATTCACCGGCGTTTTATTTAAAAACGCCGGTGAAGTTTATGATTCACCGGCGTGTCTAATTAAAACGCCGGTGAAAAGCTGCGATAAATCCCATCTGCCGTAACCTTTCGCTCGCCATTACCCTAAACCCCAAAAAAGTAAAAAGGAAAAGGCGCTTCGTTTTCCCTCCTTCCTCGCTCTCCTTCCCGCGCGTTTGCCTCCGCCGCTTCGTCCTCTTCGACGGGCTTCGAACATTCGTCATCGTCCCTTCTTCCCTTCGCCATTTTCGATTTCCCTCCTCCCTATCCCGATTTGGAGGTGAATCGGCGAACGGAAAACGATCGTGTCGCCCCGCTCTCTCTCTATCTTCCCCCCCGCGCTCGTCGCCCCGCTCTCTCTCTCTCTTCGGTATCATCTGTTGATTCCCCTAATTTTTGATACTTAGCATTTTTTTCTGATAGATGCATGTTGAAATTTTCATGTTCTTATAATGTTAATGAAGCTGATTTCATGCATCTGATTGTCTTCTTGGCATGTTTTTTTGATATAAAATGGGTTCACTGTGAACCGACGATGCACAACAATAGGGTTTTAGATTGGGTTGAGCACAACCATTAGTGGAGCAACATATATGCTCAGATAATGTAAATTTTCATTTCAAGAAACTGTTAAAGTTACCTGCAGATTGCCCTCTTTGGCATGATTTTTTAACCAAAAATGGGTTCACTTCCAAACTAAGTATGCTGCGAGAAATTTCATATACTTTCTTATTGTTAAATAAGCTTAGTTTGGAAATTTCATCTTGGCATGTTTTTTTAACCAAAATGGGTTCACTGTGAACTGAGGATGTTATAGCTACGTATGCCAAAATCCTCCGGATATGCTGAACAATTGGGTTTTAGATTTAGTTAGGCTAAAGAATTAGTAGATTAACATATATGCTCAGATAATGAAAATGTTCATTTCAAGATACTGTTAAAGTAACCTGTTTGCCATCTTTGGCATGATTTTTTAACAAAAAATGGGTTCACTTCCTAACTAAGTATGCTGCTAGAATTTTCATCTTCTTTTACTGTTAATGAAGCTTATTTCATGCATCTGATTGCCTTCTTGGCATGTTTTTTTGGTATTAAATGGGTTCACTGTGAACTGAGGATGCTATAGATGTATGGCAAAATCCTCCACATATGCACAACAATTGGGTTTTAGATTTAGTTGGGCTCAAGAATTAGTAGAGCAACATATAAGATCGGATAATGGAAATTTTAAATTGGCCATACTATTAAAGTAACCTGATTGCCCTCTTTGGCATGATTTTTTAACCAAATAATGGGTTCACTTCCAAACTAAGTATGCTGCTAGCATAGGCCTCATCTTCTTTCACTGTTAATGAAGCTGATTTCATGCATCTGATTGTCTTCTTGGCATGTGTGTATTTGAATCCTTGACAGGTACAACATGCCGAGGCGTTTAAAGAGGTCAACTATAAATGATGGCAACGAGAGCCATGGGGATGAGCAGCCACTACAGAATAGTGGCAGTCAAACCGACGTACACCGGCGGCTATAAACGGACGTACACCGGCGGCCACAGAACGCCGGTGAACGTTCACTCTACACCGGCGTTTCTTTAAACGCCGGTAAATTGATGAACACCGGCGGTTTATAGCCGCCGGTGAATGTATACCTGAGGTAAAAGACGGCACTCAGAGGGCCCAATACACCGGCGTTTTTGGGCCGCCGGTGTAGGTTTCACATTTACCGGCGCCCAGTAAAACCGCCGGTGTAGACCCCTACCTTTCAGCGACGCTCGATTCGGCGGCACTCGGACCAGCGCTATTGTAAACGCCGGTGAATGTTTCATCGGCGTAAAAAACGCCGGCGAAGAGGTCAAAAAGCGCCGGGAAATCTACTTTCTTTTGTAGTGTGATGCCTTGATTTTCTAGTACAGTGGCTTATTTTACATCATGTTTGCCCCTCATCATTTACTATTTTACTGATGCTGATTGTTCAAATACTATGTTTCTCACATGCTTTACAAATATTTTGCGACGAAAAATTTGTGTGTATGAGAAGATTATTCAGACAAAAAAAAAGGTAGGATACCTTGACTTCATCAACATCTAGTGAGAGAAACAGGATGCTGTGGTAAGTAGTGGCCAGCTCCTCCATGAAAGAGTTCATAGCAAGGGGTGGAACACACCATGAGGCTGTGAAGTGGATAAAAACCTAAACCAAAAATATAAATAATTAATAGTATCTTATCCTAAATAATCAGAAGAAATTAATCAGGTCATCTAATCAAGTCTTATGTTTAAAGCATAGGGTGAGATTCTATTGTCACTTAAAAAATCAGATAGTTATTAGAGAAGCATATAGGCTTCTCAATTAGAAGAAGTAACTAACATTATCAGACCACTTTATACCCAAAAACAAAAATTAAAATAAAGTAAACTAAAATAAATTGAAGTGCCTATAAAATAAAGGGTAAATTTACCCTAAATCCTACCCAGGATTCACCAATATGTAGATAAGCCTACCCAATTCCTGCAAATTCACCAAGGCGGGGTAGGATTATCTGCAACTTGGTGAAACCTTGGCAGCGAAATTTACCCTAAGATAACAAAACTACAAAAAATGAGATTTTAGAGGGATCAAGCTTACAGGGTATCCATGGTTGTTGGTCTGAGTTATGAGGGATTCAAAATACTCTTTTGAGTCCACCTTCACAACTCCTGAGTTGGATTGCACTTGATGTATTTCCATAATCACACCTCCCTCTCTCTCCTTTCTCTTTCTCACTTCTCTCTACTTTAGTTGTTTGTATCACATTTGGTACATAATATTATATACACTTGGAAAAATTCATTACAGGTTCCTTCACTTGACTGATTAATCAAAATCAAATTGATCAACTACGATAACAATTAATCTACTAAGTAATCCTCAATCAAATTGCCTGATCTTTGAAACCCTGAATCAAGGTGAGATCTTTTTAGATAAAATTGTGAAATTAAACTCTAACCATAAATTTACAAATACTCAATCAAACAAAAAACGAATTCGACGAATCTAATCTAATTTATCGTTTTGTTTATTAAAAAATTATGAGATGGTTGTCGAATTACTTCACTAATCGACAGATTAGGGTTTGGAGGACAATAGATTGGAGCTTATTGGAAACCCTAGACATTGATTTGAAGGAGAGGGAAGAAGAATACGAAAGAGAAGAGTCGGGTTACGGGATCCGCGGGGGGTGTCGGCGTCAGACGTCGGATGCCCGTCGGATGCGGGCACTGCTGGCAGTAGGGCTGCGCGCGGATCGAGGCAGCGTGAAGAGGTCAAGGGAGTTTGCTGCTTCTCTTCTTCTCTCTCTGTTTTTTTCTTTTTCTTTTGAATTGGAGGCAGAGTTCGATGGGGTTATTAGGTGGGAAAGATAGAGAAAAAAGCATTGCACGTGTAATACACGTTCTTATTAAGTTATTTAATCTGAGCCTTTAATCGTGTAGATCAATATAATAGATCGACGGTTCAGATCTTCTCCTGACAGATTTTTTTTTTATTGTGGCTTTTATAATAGAAATAGATTTCTAGTTCCATTCTTTCACCGGCATCCACAACTCGGATCATGGATACAATACCGCACCCGACATTGGCCGAATACGTCAATTTTCGGAGTTCAAAAGTTCTGCTGGTTGGTAAAATTACACAAATTCAATTCCTTCAAAAAAGATTATATAAATTTAAGGCTAATTGGCTGTATAAAAATACCCAAAAATAAAGAAAACTAATTCATTGTAATTTTCTTTCGCCTAATTCATTAGTCAATTAGAAACATACAGCACCATAAACAAGTTATGAAATAGTATAATATCTTATAAATATATATATTTTTTTTGATAAAAAGATGAGTGAGTCATCGCTTCATTAAAGAGTAAATCTTATAAATATTTTCATATTACATTTTGTAAGAAAAAGAAAAACATATTGGATAATGAATGTGACTTCACATGATTGGCACCATAGAAGAGTTTCATAACAAAGCCCACCAATTAAGAAAATCATTTAATAGTAATATTGACCACCATAAAAGAAGCTAAGATAACTTTGACGACCATGTTTCCTTAAAAAAAGAAAACACTGACCACCATGTACAACCTTCAAAAAAAACTAAGATTGAATTTGACGATTTGGAGTTTGATGCTGGTGATGCATAACACTCTGTAATAGACTTGGGTTTTAGTCCTTTGGGTATGTGGGTCTGTTTTTGCTTTGCAGTACTTAACTTGGTTGTTCATTTTGATGATCTGTAATTATGGGGGAAGAATGTAATAAGCAGAAACAGAGAAAATATCAGTAGCTGAATATGTGCAATCAAGAAGTTGGTCGTTCCAACCTAGGAGAATTCCTCCGCAGCTGTTAATGGCGTCTAAATGGATCCATCGGGTGATAAGACTTTCTCCGATCGATGAGAGTTTTCGGGGACCAGGAATTCTGAGCTTGGTCTCTTGCAGGCATATTACAGAGGAGGAGGAGCTTCTGAGTTGATCAGAGTGATCAACTATAACCTTCTGAGAGCCCTTCAAGACATGCATCGAGTGTGGCCCTTTAGCCTCCACTCCAATAGATTCAGCCACTTCAAGAATATCCTCATTTGATAAGAGTTCAAAAGGATTTAAGCATGCATTAGTAACTGAAGCAATTGAAGAAGAGGTACCTGACGTCTTCTTCTTGAACATGGTAGACAGATGCTTCATGAATGGCCGAGTGCTCTTGATCTTACTTGCTGATCTAGAGCGTTTCACCCTTTTAGAGGGACCTTCTTCAAAGCCAGGTGGGATAGAAAAGAAGGAGCTAGCAGATTTGGGTACATTTCTCCTGAGTAGAGAGCGTGTCTGAAAGCTGTCAGCAAGGGGTTTGCTAGTGCCAGCTCGGAAGATCACCTTGTCAACTTCCCTAAGCTTGCGCATCTCCTGCTGAACAGAATCCCTGAGGGCCCACTCTGCCGCAGGCTGGATCTTGGAATATAGGGAAAGTGGTAGGGTGACTAGCTTGCCTTTCCATATCATTTCACGCACCTCCTCATTCGAATCTTCATTGGATGAGTCAGCAGGGTTGTATGGGATTTGAGTGGGGCCATGTAGTGTTGCATTGTTGTTGCTATTAGAAGATTCTGATATCTGCACAATATAGGAGTCTAGCTTAGCTGGATTTGAATTCTTAACGGGATCCTCTGCAGACTTCGGAGCAGTAACAGGATTAGGCAAAATCCTCTCATTCAAGCTGGATTCCGCTAAGTTAGGAGTTTTCAAAAAACTTTCCAAAATATCATCTTCAAGCGGAGATTTCGCTGCAGATTGGCTCTCCTTCCTGGAATCACGGGATTTCAAATCAGCCCCAATCTCAACCTTTGTCGGAGTTTGATTTTGGGAGATGCCAGTGCCAGCTTCATGATGACCTTCAGGCGCATTGGGGCGCCAGAAACTAGCACTGCCAATCTCATCAGAGGATCTCGCTGTTGTGAAAATTTGGACTTTGCCATTCTGAACACCTTCCACCAGGATCGGATCTCCAAGGAGCAGTATGGGCACATCATGAACATTCTTTTCAAGGTTCCAAGTGTGGTGTATTTGACAGTGAAGGTTTTTGGGATGAGCGTCAGATCTTCCACTTCAATAAGAGCAAGTGCTTAGTCTCTGGTCTCCGCTTCCTTCATCTCTCGGCTCAAGGTGATGAGCTTTCCAAAAGGTTTGATAAGATACTCAAACGACTCATGGTTCCACAAATGGAATGGCAGATGGGGGAGGTTGATCCAGATGAAACATGGTTTGGCCTTAGCCTAGCCCTAAAGTCCAGCGACCAAGGGGAGAATGTGGCACTGAATCCTGAAAAGTGAAAGACACCATTTGCAATCGCACCTTCAGCTTCTGTAGTTGTTGGGAATTGGACGTGATAAACTCCATTACTAACCCTCTTCAAAGTCCACCATCTTCCTTGTCTCCCCCATAAGAAGTTGAAGGCACACTCAAGGTCCTTGGTGAAGGGGATATTGTTGTGCGCGGTACAAATCAAATCAACAAGAATCAATGCGGAATACAAAGAGAGAACCAGCGAGAAAACACAAAAGCAAACCAACACAAAAGGACACACAGATTTAATGTGGTTCGGCAAAATACATGCCTACATCCACGGGGCGGTTGGGGTTTCTTCTTCTTCAAATTATCACCAATGGGCGAAAACAAACCCTTACAAATAATGACGGCTGCAAAACCGAAATAGGGATCTCTAATTTTCGTCTCAGATTACAAAACCCTAACAAGTGTATTTATAGGGAAACTATTGGGCCTTTTCGAATTGGGCCTGATCCAGTTCAAAATACCGTCATCAGTCGACTGGTCGACTTACCAGTCGACTGGCAATCCATCTGGCAGTCGACCGATCAGTCGACTGATCCTCTGCTGCTGCTTGTATCTTTAGCCTTCGAAAACTCTCTGGACAGTCGCCTGATCCTTCTATCAGTCGACTTATGCTGTAACTTTCTTTTGCTGCAGATACTCCAAAACAATCTGAACCAGAATCGAGCCATTATCCTACAATCTCCACCTTGGCGAGATCTTCCACCAACCAACAATCTCCACCTTGGCAAGATCTTCCAAGTAGCCCAAGCAATCTCCACAAATACTCCAAATGCTCATCATCAAATGTAACAACAAATCCAAACTCCACCTTAGTATGATATCACATACTAGGCGAACAAATAGCGAAGCACTATTCCAACCCTCCATTCCAAATCATCAAACATGCAAAATATTAGCCAGGTTCATGCAATGCTTGAACTTGGCTGCTCCAACAACTTTGGTCAACATATCAGCAGGATTATCAGCTGTTCCAATCTTCACCAAATGAATATCACCATCCTTTATCAAATCACGCACAAAATGATAACGGACATCAATATGTTTGGTCCTCGAATGATGAACTTGGTTCTTCGCTAAATGAATAGCACTCTGACTGTCACAGTGTACCTCCACCTTCTCCCGATGAATCCCCAAGCTCTTCAAAAGTCCATGTATCCAAATGGCTTCCTTCATGGCCTCAGCAACCGCCATGTATTCAGCCTCAGTAGTAGACAACGCTACAGTGGACTGCAAATTTGACCTCCAACTTATAGGTGCTCTAGCCATCGTAAACAAATAGCCTGTAGTAGACCGCCTCTTATCTAGATCACCTGCATAGTCTGAATCAACATATCCAACCAATAACCTGCTAATATTGTCATCCCTTTCAAATTTCAAACCCATATCTGTGGTGCCACTTATGTACCTCAAAATCCATTTAGCTGCTTGCCAATGCTCTTTGCCTGGATCATGCATATATCGACTAACCATACTCACCGCCTGAGAGATGTCTGGTCGAGTACAAACCATGGCATACATCAAGCTTCCAACCACACTAGTGTAAGGTACATTCGCCATATACTGTCTCTCTTCATCTGAACTTAGAGACTGAGAAGCACTAATTCTGAAATGACTGGCTAAGGGTGTACTTACTGGTTTAGTCTTCTCATCTATACCGAACCGTTTCAGCACCTTCAAAAGATATTGCTTCTGAGTCAAACTCACTGTGCCCTTTGCCCTGTCTCTAGCTATCTCCATCCCAAGTATCTTCTTGGCTTCACCAAGATCCTTCATCTCGAATTCAGAACTCAACTGATTCTTCAAATTTTGAATCTCCTTAGCATTCTTAGAGGCAATCAACATGTCATCCACATATAATAACAGATATATGAAAGAGCCATCCTGCAACTTCCTGAAGTAAACACAATGATCAAACTCACTTCTGGAATATCTCTGCACCTTCATAAACTGATCAAACCTCAAATACCACTGCCTTGGAGATTGCTTCAAACCATAGAGAGACTTCTTCAACCTGCAAACACAATTTTCCTTCCCAGCAATTTTGAACCCATCTGGCTGTAACATATAAATTTCTTCATCTAGTTCCCCATGTAAGAACGCAGTCTTCACATCCATCTGTGTCAACTCAAGGTCAAACTGTGCTACCAATGCCAACAAAATCCGAATAGAAGGATGCTTCACAACTGGAGAGAACACTTCATTATAGTCAATTCCTTCCTGTTGAGCATACCCCTTTGCAACTAGTCTTGCCTTGAACCGAACACTGCCTTTTGGACCTTCTTTCTTCGTATACACCCACTTGCAACCGATTGCTTTCTTCCCCTTTGGTAGTTGCACTAGATCCCAAGTCTTATTCTTATGAAGAGAGTTCATCTCTTCACCCATAGCAACTTTCCAATCTGCATTTTCTGAACTTCTAGTGGCTTCTTTGAAGTTGGAGGGAACTTCATCATCCACAATGGGAAGAGCAAATGCAACTGTGTCTGTAAAACGAGACGGTCGTTTGATATCTCTTCTTTGCCTTCTTACTGCAATTGATTCTTCCTGCTGGATAGGAGCTTCTTCGTCAATCTCAGTATCAACCACATCATCTTCATCTTGGACAGGAACATGATTTTCAACTGACAAATTTTCTAACTCCACCTGTTGGAACACTCTCCTACCAGTCGACTGGTTATTGCCACCAGTCGACTGTCCCGAGCTCCCACAATTCTGCTGTTTTGGACCATCAGTCGACTGCTCCTGTTCATCAGTCGACTGTCCCGAACTTCTTCTACTCACCTGTTGAAGAACTGTCCCACTCTTCTGCTGCTCACCAGTCGACTGTCCTATACCATCAGTCGACTGTCCCGAGCTGATCATGCTGGTCTCATCAAAAGTGACATCTCTGCTGATTACTAACTTCTTCTGTTCTGGACACCACAACCTGTAACCTTTGACACCAGTACTAAAACCAACAAATATAGCCTTCTTGGCTCTTGTATCAAGTTTAGTTTCAGTTACATGAAAATAAGCAGGACAACCAAATATATGCAAAAAACTATAATCAGATGCAGGTTTACCACTCCATACCTCAATAGGCGTCTTGCCTTCAAGTGCTGCTGATGGTAAACGGTTGACGATGTGGCTTGCATATATAACAGCTTCTGCCCAAAATGTTTTCTTCAATCCAGACTGTGCTAACATACATCTCACCTTCTCCAATAAGGTTCTGTTCATCCTTTCTGCAACCCCATTTTGCTGTGGAGTCTTCCTAACTGTGAAGTGCCTCTGGATCCCTTCATCTTCACACAACTTCAGAAACGGATCCTTCTTGTATTCTCCTCCATTATCTGACCTCAGAACCTTAATCTTCCTACCAGTCTGATTTTCAACTTTCTTCTTCCAACTTGTGAACAATGTCAAAACTTCATCTTTGTGCTTCATGGTATATACCCAAACTCGCCTGGAGTAATCATCAACAAAAGTAACAAACCAGTGTCTACCACTCATAGAAGGTGTCTGAGTAGGGCCCCAAACATCTGTGTGCACATAATCGAGGATACCCTTTGTCTGATGTACAGCTGTACCAAATTTCACCCTAGTTTGCTTACCCAAAACACAATGTTCACAAAATTCTAACTTGCACCCTTTAGCATCTTTAAGCAACCCTTGCTTCACAAGCCCTTGCAAGGCCTTTTCTCCTGCATGCCCGAGTCGCATATGCCACAACCTAGTAGAGTCGGGAACAACCTGTTTAGGCTTCTCAGTTACACTAGCAGCCTGACCCAAATATGTTTTTCCCTGCAAGAAAAACAAGTTCCTCTTTCTTTGCCCTTTCATCACCACGAGTGATCCGCTAGTCACCTTCAGAATGCCACCTTCACTAGCAAATTTCAAACCACTGGCCTCCAAAGCACCTAGTGAAATCAGATTCTTTTTCAAATCTGGAACATACCATACATCTGAAAGCTCCCTAATAAGACCATCGTGCATTAGCAATTCAATCTTCCCGATTCCTACCTTCTTACAAGGTGCATCATTTCCCATCAAAACTACACCACCATCCATATATTCCAAAGAAGTAAACCACTCCTTTTTCCAAGACATATGATAGGAGGCTGCTGTATCAAGAAACCATACTTCTTGATAAAGTGAGGGACTAGAAGCAAGTGCAAAAGAAAAATCCTCGCCACTTTCTAAATTTTCAACAGTCACATTTGCAGTCGAATTTCCCTTATTTCGTAGCTTTGGACAATCCTTTTTCCAATGCCCCCTTTCATGACAGAAAGCACATTCATCTTTGGCCGGTATTTTCCTGTCCTTTGAAACTCCTCTCGATTTGGAACGAGATTTGTTTCCCTTTTTCCCAGATTTGGACTCAGATCTAGTCTCAGTCCTGCCCCTTACAATCAACGCTTCAGAAGTTTCTCTATCAACCATCTTATCCCTTCTCCTAGTTTCATTATTCAACAAAGCATTTGCAACATCTTCATATTTCACAGTATCTTTTCCATATAATAAAGTAGTTGCTAAATGATCATAACTTTCAGGTAATGAATTCAACAGAATTAGGGCTTTATCTTCATCCTTAATTTGCTCATCCAAATTTAACAAATCAGCCAATAATTTATTAAATGATTCCACATGAGCATTCATAGACATACCTTCCGTATAGGTGAAGCGAAAAAGTCTCTTCTTCAAATACAGCCGATTCTCCAAACTTTTCCTCATGTATTTGTCTTCGAGCTTCTTCCACAACACCGCAGCAATGGTATCCCTCATCAAATCATACTTCTGAGCCTTCTCAATAAAGAGCCGAATAGTCCCACACGCAACTCTATTCAACTTCTTCCAATCTGCTTCGGACATATCTTTAGGTTTTTCCACTTCCAAAGCAACATCTTGTTCTTGTTGAACAAGAACATCCAAAACCTCACATTGCCACATCCCGAAATTGTTTGTCCCATCAAATTTTTCAACTTCAAATTTTGCGTTGTGAATCGTTGTTCTTGATGAACTTGATCCCACAACTTCCTTGGTTGCATCTGCATCACCCGTCATCTCTCTCTAGGTCGAACCAACAGCTCTGATACCACTTGTTGTGCGCGGTACAAATCAAATCAACAAGAATCAATGCGGAATACAAAGAGAGAACCAGCGAGAAAACACAAAAGCAAACCAACACAAAAGGACACACAGATTTAATGTGGTTCGGCAAAATACATGCCTACATCCACGGGGCGGTTGGGGTTTCTTCTTCTTCAAATTATCACCAATGGGCGAAAACAAACCCTTACAAATAATGACGGCTGCAAAACCGAAATAGGGATCTCTAATTTTCGTCTCAGATTACAAAACCCTAACAAGTGTATTTATAGGGAAACTATTGGGCCTTTTCGAATTGGGCCTAATCCAGTTCAAAATACCGTCATCAGTCGACTGGTCGACTTACCAGTCGACTGGCAATCCATCTGGCAGTCGACCGATCAGTCGACTGATCCTCTGCTGCTGCTTGTATCTTTAGCCTTCGAAAACTCTCTGGACAGTCACCTGATCCTTCTATCAGTCGACTTATGCTGTAACTTTCTTTTGCTGCAGATACTCCAAAATAATCTGAACCAGAATCGAGCCATTATCCTACAATCTCCACCTTGGCGAGATCTTCCACCAACCAACAATACACTTGTTGTGCGCGGTACAAATCAAATCAACAAGAATCAATGCGGAATACAAAGAGAGAACCAGCGAGAAAACACAAAAGCAAACCAACACAAAAGGACACACAGATTTAATGTGGTTCGGCAAAATACATGCCTACATCCACGGGGCGGTTGGGGTTTCTTCTTCTTCAAATTATCACCAATGGGCGAAAACAAACCCTTACAAATAATGACGGCTGCAAAACCGAAATAGGGATCTCTAATTTTCGTCTCAGATTACAAAACCCTAACAAGTGTATTTATAGGGAAACTATTGGGCCTTTTCGAATTGGGCCTGATCCAGTTCAAAATACCGTCATCAGTCGACTGGTCGACTTACCAGTCGACTGGCAATCCATCTGGCAGTCGACCGATCAGTCGACTGATCCTCTGCTGCTGCTTGTATCTTTAGCCTTCGAAAACTCTCTGGACAGTCGCCTGATCCTTCTATCAGTCGACTTATGCTGTAACTTTCTTTTGCTGCAGATACTCCAAAACAATCTGAACCAGAATCGAGCCATTATCCTACAGATATGGCGCGGATTTATGAGATGAAGGAACGCGCTTGCATGCAGCGCCGGAAGTGCTTGGGAGATGGCATTATTGTGGGGGTATGTCGACCTCTAACGCGTCTCGCCGATTGTAGATCGGACAATCGCGCACCTTGTGGCCAAACTTCTTGTAGTTGAAACTGTGAAATCCCAACTTCCGACAGTCTGCCGTAGCATGATCTCCTTCGCCACACTTGAAACACCGACGCTCCATCTTCTTCAACCAGGGATTTTTTGGTTAAGGAAAGATTGCTTTTTGGGGTGAAAGGCAGAGGGTTTTGGTTGGAAATAGGGTTTGGGGTGAAAGGCTGAAGCGGGAATGGAATGTGAGGGGACGTGGTGATGTGAGGGTTTGGAGTTGAAAAGGAGATGGTGTAAGGATCGAAGGGGCACTGGTGTAAGGGCCATGATGACGGAGGGGGGGGGGGGGGGGGGGGGGGGGGGGGGGGGAAGTCGAAGGACCTGAGCATAGGATCTGCTCAGGTTCCGAGGAACGAAGGCTTTCTCTCTCCTCATCCCTCTCTCCATTATTTTAGCCGAATTCTTTTTTTGGTCATTTTCTTAACATGTATGAACAATGTTTTAACTTATTAAGAAAATTTTGTAGTTAAGCAAATACTTTTTTTCCACAACAGTTTTAGTAACAACACATTTAAGCAAAATCACTTTTTATTCATAGCTATTCAAAACAGTGCCTTAACCTCTTAATTAGAACTTAACCCAACAATTAGAGCTTTTATCTAAAGGTTTAATTTTATATATATATATATTTTTTTTTTTATAATACGGTTTTTAACATACTTGCTTCAGTTTCCTGAACTTTCTTGTAATATTTTGGACGTGACCAGGGTTTTTTTACATTTTGAAGCTGCCCAAAACATTTTAGTTCATTCAATTCAAAATAGTTACAAAAAACATGGTCGACCACAAATTAATGTACATATTAAACTTAGACTAAAATGTAACATTGGAGGCGAGCTATCTTTAAGCTGGGGATGGCATGAGCTTTTTGTCGTCTTGTACAATTTTTGCACGTAGCTTAGATGAGTGCAAGCTCTACTGTAGAGAGAAAGAATGTTTCTATATTGAGGGCTGATACCGTTCAACGATCAACAGCAATGCGCACAAGACAAAAAATAAGCACACATCTTAAAGTCGGGAAAAATAAAAACAAAAATCATTTATCTTTCTCTCATTTTTTTAATATTTCTAGTTCCATTCTTTCACCGGCATCCACATCTCCGATCATGGATACAATATCGCACCTGAAATTAGCCGAATACGTCAATTTTCAGAGTTCAAAAGTTCTGCTTGTTGGTAAGATTACACAATTTAATACATTAAAAAAAGAATACATAAATTTAAGGCTAATTAGCTGTATAAAAATACCCAAAAATAAAGAAAACTAATTCATTGTAATTTTCTTTTGCCTAATTGAATAGTCAATTAGAAACATACAACACCATAAACAAGTTCTGAAATAGTATAATATCTTATAAATATTTTCATATTACATTTTGTAAGAAAAATAAACATATTGGATAACGAATGTGACTGCACATGATTGGCACCACAAAAGAGTTACAAAACAAAGCCCACCAATTAAGAAAATCATTTAATAGTAATATTGACCACCATAAAAGAAGCTAAGATAACTTTGACCACCATGTTTCCTTGAAAAAAGAAAACACTGACCACCATGTACAACCTTCAAAAAAGCTAAGATTGAATTTGCTAATTTGGAGTTTGCTGCTGGTGAGATGCATAACACTCTGTAATAGACTTCAGTTTTAGTGCTTCGGGTATGTGGGTCTGTTTTTGCTTTGCAATACTTAACTTGGTTGTTTATTTTGATGGTCTGTAATTTTGGAGGAAGAATGCAAACCCTTATTTTGTAGGCTGAGATTTATCTCATCTATTTTAACATTAAATAAATAAAATAAAAATGGCCACCAGAAATAAGTTCTGCAATGATAAAATCTCTTATGAATGTTTTCATACGTTTAGTTGGGTAACTGATTATAAAATTTAAAAGAATCAATGGAAAAAACAATTTTCCTTTAAAGAACAAAAGAATTAAAAAAAATAAATTGCAACACTGTCTTTACATCATCATCCTAATTAATCATCCAACTCTTTCTTCCAAGGCAAGATGGCTAAGGATGTACTTTACGAGCAAATTAATTCGAGCATGTACTCGCAGTCCAACCTCCTCATAACTTGTTATTGTACCAAAAGACACCCTTTCGTCCATTCTCCTCCTCTACATACAAGCATTCCTTGGTCTCCCGCCAAATTGCTTTAAGAACTGGAGTCGAATCGAATTTATAATAGTCCCCCAATACCACCTTCAGTGCCTTAGTCGCCTCTTTTCCGTGATAATGTGGAAGTGTGGAGAACAAATGGTGCACGATATGCGTTGTTCCACAATTGTGAAACCTCCAATTCATTACCCTCCCATAATCCCTATCCACTGTGGACAGTGCCCCCCTCAACCAGTCCCACTCCATCAAGTCATAGTGTGGCAACTCAGCATGTGTATGTTGCAAAAAAGTAATCAAAACTAAACAACCTCCCATAATCATCAAGGGCACTCCATAAATCATAACAATCCAACCGAAGGAATAGGCAACAGACAATCGATAAAGTGCATAGCAGACTGCAAGAATACCAGCATCAGATGCAAAGACTAAACTACGTTGGTTACCGGTGAATATGGGTCCGTAGGGATCGAAGTGACTAGTGAAGCGGGGGTAGTTTCGACCAGAAGCATTGATGGCAAGGTAGAGTGGCCAGCCTACGGTTAGGCAGAGGGAGATGTAGATGAAGCGACCAATTGGGTTGTCGAGGTAGGGAGCGAACCAGGGTAGGGATGACTTGAGTTGTGGGAGAAAAACTTCATCGCGTTCTAGGGATCCGGTATTGGAGTGGTGATGGCGGTGGCTTATTTTCCAAGAGTAGTAGGGAACTAGAAGGAAAGAGTGGATGATGAAGCCAAGTATGTCATCAAGGAGTTGGTAATCAGAGAATGCATGGTGGCCTAATTCATGGCCGAGGATCCAAAGGCCAGTCAAAGTAAGGCCTTGTGGAATCCAGTAGAAGAGGGACCAAGAAAGAAAGGAGTACGGGTAAGTTAAATGGCTGGGGAGGTGGTAGATAGCAATATAGAGTAGAGCGGAGCAAAGGGAAAGGTCAGAGAGGAGGTAGAAGAGGGAGCGAGGGAGGGAGCGGCGAAAGCAGTGGGGAGGGATGGCTTTTTTGAGTTGGGAAAGGGTGAATGGAGGTTTTGTGGTGGGGACGCGGCCAGTGTGGCGAGGAGTGATGGGGTGTGAAGAGAATACTTCTGCTGAGGCAACCATTGTTGGCAAGCTTAGCCTTTTTTGCTTTGTTCTAGCTAGCTATAGAAATCGAAAACCAAAGTGGTATCCTGATTAAATTCTCACCACTAGCAGTTTGTTCTTCCTTGTTCTATATCTCTCTGTGTTGCTAAATGACCTCTATTTATAATGCTCCACTTAATTCTGAGTGCTGCGTTCAAAATAAATAAGAAAACTAAACAAAAATTTTGATACACGTGCTGGTCAAAGTTTTGCTATGTTATGTAGTCAATGATTTTGGGCGTTTATAAAAAAATACAAATGCTCGTACCTTTCAATATATTTTTTTTTGGGGAAGGAAATTCCTTTGAATATTTAAGGTCCAAATTAACGTGCTTAGTTTGAACTGCAGGATGCATTTGAAACTACACTGTCACATCACATGTAACGAATTAAACAAGCACTGCTAGTCTCTTGGAAGTTAGTGGTTTGAGAAAAAAATAAAAGACTACTCTGCGTTAATTTAATAATGTAAATAATACACTGAAGTTAATTGGAAGCATGGTGCTAGAGTGGCCAATGCCCTCACGATCAGTTTCTCCGAAAGTGGCTTGTATACCAAGGCTATATAAGTTATTTTTAATTATTATATACTTGTTCATTTGCTTAAAGTCTAGCTCGGTCTTGGAGAACATAATAGAGTCAGTCCACTCTAGTAGCTAGATAAAAAAAAGTATCACGCATGATCCCAGTATATGAATATAAGCAAAGGGAGAACCAAACGATCGACCACATAGAGTTCATGCATGAAGCTGATAGGCTTATACTACTTACTAGATGAAGAACTGGGATCCCTATTTAAATAGACTACATTTGGCCAAACAAAACATCCCACTTAGCCTTTTTCAAAATAAATAAATAAATAAAAAATTAACATCCCACTTAGCTTAGGAGAGTTCATTGCATGAATTATGTTCCATTATGTCAGCAGATTGTTTTCTGTATGAAGATTAAAGTTCTATACAATTTTTGGAGAGAGAGAAAATTAAGGTTCTATACAATGTAAGCATAAAGTTTGAGTGCAATGATTAAGAAATTGTACATATGTGAATTAAAGTGTATGTGTGTGTGTATATATATATACTAGATTTGCCCATAGGCACGTGCCTACAACACGTCTTCAGAACGATACAGCATATGAAAAGCCTTGTAAACAGTAAATCAAGAATTATGTAGCTCAAGTTTGAATAATATGACAATAATTAGTTGTAAATAAAAGTTCATGTTTCCATATATATATATATATATATATATAGAGAGAGAGAGAGAGAGAGAGAGAGAGAGAGAGAGAGAGAGAGAATTAAATAAATAAAGGAGCTGTTTTGGGGGATTTGAATTTGAATTTTGGGGGGAAACTTTGGGGGGGGGGGGGTGATAGCTTTCTTTGTGTTTTATTATATATACTAGATTTGCCGGTGGGCACGTGCCTACGGCACGTCTTCAGAACGATACAACATATGAAAAGCCTTATAAACAGTAAATCAACAATTATATAGCTCAAGTTTGAATCGTATGACAATAATTTGCTGTAAATAAAAGTCCATGTTTTCATTAGTATATGTTGTAAAATAATTATAAATTGAGGTATAAAAGTCCATGTTTTCATATGCATATATATTTGAGTTTTGGGGGGGAACTTTTGCCGGGGGGAGGGGGAGGAATGTGTTTTGTGAGGTTAGATCTGGGCCTTTGATTTTGAGGGAATTGAAGGAGAGCCACTTGATATCTTTCTTTGTGTTTTATTATATAGATATATATAGGGAACCCTTCGGTTGAGAACTAATTTTGGTGAGAACTCTGTGAGAACTCATGGATTGGACCCCCCATGAAAAATCCGAACCGACCAACTTGTTCTACACTCCTTAGATATCATAACATAAAGAAATCAAGTAATTTAAAGTTCATTTACCCATCCATCAAATGTAGTAGAATTTTCAGCCATACAATTTTGCAATGATTACCTCTCTCTCTCTATATATATATCGAGGAGAGAGGTTATATATATATAATAATGATATTCAATCATACAATTTATAAAAATTCAATGTATGGACAAAAATCTCATATGACTTGTTTTGTTATCCGTAGACTAATTTTGAAGTGTAGATAAAAAATGAATAGTTCAAAATTTTCAATTTATCCCTCCCCTTTTTGGTCAGTGAGCGGTGCGCCGTGACTCCACTTCTTACTAGTGTCAGATCATTGTGCGTTGAGAGTGGGAGTTCGTTGTCCTTTTGGGAGCGTCAGGGCGCTCCGTTTCATTCCCAATCTTCCTGGCTCACGGCTTAGTACCCCAGTTTGGAGTTTTCTCATTTTTGTCTGAGATGATCCCCACTAATCTCGCCGAAGCTGCGGTACTGTCTTCTGCCATAGCGCTGGTGGTGTTGGCTCCTTCTTCTGTGCTTCTGTGTCTGCTCTTCAGCCTCTGCACAGTTGAGTCTTGCCTTTTCGTTGACACCCTTGATATTGGCAGTGCGTCGCCTCCGTTGTGCTGCTAGAGTTGTCCATTGGACTGCTAGCGGATTGGGATGCCTTCGTGGGGGGAGGGTTGTATTTCTGTTTCATGGCCCAGTCGTTCAAGCCCTGCTCCTCTATCGGTTTCAGCGATTTGGATTGTCTGGCCGATTGTCTCGCCGTTTGTTCCGCCCTCTTGTTTCGGCGTGGGCGTTTGCTGTGGCGCAGTTATCTGTATTGTTGGCTCATCAGCCTTTGTTTGTTTTATTTATGGTTCGCTTATTATTGTTTTACATCTTGTAAAGCCATCGATTATTTATTTGTAAATTAACTGTTATTATTGATTAATATATTTTTTGATGGCTGGAGCCTTTTGGCTCTATCCGATATATCAAAAAAAAAAAAAATTTCAATTTATGTCCGAAAAAAAGTTTATACGTGATTCTCTTAGAAGGAGTTCTCATATATATATATATATATATCCGTAGACTAATTTTGAAGTGTAGATAAAAAATGAATAGTTCAAAATTTTCAATTTATGTCCGAAAAAAAGTTTATACGTGATTCTCTTAGAAGGAGTTCTCAAATATATATATATATATATATATATATATATATATATATATATATATATATATGGAAAATGCTCTATTGAAAACGGGTTTGTTTTCACCGGGTTGGAAAACAACGATCTGAGCCGTTGGATCGCTCTTGATCGTGATCAACGGCTCAGATCTGAGCCATCCATCACCCATCTCACTTAAGTGGCGGAGGGTTAATTTGGGAATTTCATTCCAAATAACTCTTCGCCTCACAAATTCTAAAAAATTGAATGAACCTAGGCCGTTGTTGGGAACAACGACCTAGGTTATAAAATTTTATAGAAATTTTATAGCCTAGGCCGTTGTTGGGAACAACGGCCTAAGCTCTCAATTTTTATAACCTAGGCCATTGTTCCCAACAATGGCTTAGGTTCATTCAGTTTTTTAGAGCGAATCAGGTGAAGAGTTATTTGGGAAAAACTTCCCAAAATAACCCTCCGCCACTTAAGTGATAACGGGTGATGGGCGGAGGCGATCTGAGCTGCTGATCACGATCAAGAGTGATCCAACGGCCCAGATCGCTGTTTTCTAACCCGTGAAAACAAACTCATTTTCAATGGAGCATTTATATATATATATATATATATATATATATATATATATATATTAAGGCAATTTCAAAAAAAAAAAATCAAGTGGCTTCCTTCAATTGAAACAAAATCATTGACTAAGATTTACCCTTCAAAAGACCTCCTGAAAGACATCCAGGCAATTTGAAAAAAAAAAAAACTCAAGTGACTTCCCTACAATCGAAACAAAATCAATGACTAAGATTTACCCTCCCAAAAGACCTCCCGAAAAACATTCAAGCATTTTGAAAAAAAAATAAATCAAGTGGATCACCTTCAATTGAAGCAAAGTCAATGACTAGGATTTACCCTCCTAAAAGATCTCCGGAAAGACAAAATTCTTTTACCAAAATGACCCACTTTTTTTGAGGTATTTACCAAACTGACCCACTTCGAAAGTATTTATAAAAAAAACCTTAGATAGCAAGTTTGGTTTAAACCTCATCGTTATCTGAGAGCGAGTGTATGGTTATGTGTTTGAAGAAAACATCAAGTATAGACTCACTATTTGAGATAGCGAGTTTATGGTTGTATAGAAAATTCCTTAATCGACCATCACTATCACAGATAGCAAGTGTCTTTATACAACACTCGCTAACTGGGATAGCGAGTGTGAGGTGTTCTCAACACATTTCTCAACAAATTTGATTGTATCTCGGTTTTAGATATATCAAAATTCTCAACAAATTTGATTGTATCTCAGTTTTAGATATATCAAAATTCTCAACAAAATTTTCATGAAGTAGTACAAATACTCAACAAAAGCGCATAAGTAGGCCAAATTCTCAACAAAATTATTTACATATAATGGATCAAAATTTAAACTCTTGTTTTTCTTTAAAACTTCCCTTCATAATATATGATTATGAACTATGCCCATCTAATTAAATTGCAGCATGTCCATCAAATCTACAATTTTCCCAACAGGTAGAAAGCATCAAATTAGATGAAACAAATTTAAGACTGGCACTGTTGATGTTTCATTGAACAAATAACCAATTTAACACCAATTTAACCAACAAAACCTATACCAATCCAACTTGCTTATGAACAAGTTACACATATCATCACACAAATCACCATATAATTAACCAACATGCTTATGAATAAAACTTCTTATCAACAACTTACACATATAATTAACCAAATTAACCCAAAATCTTCTTCTCTACGATCAACACTGCTCTCTTCTTCTTCTCTATGATCACATCTAATTGCAAACAAAATTAATCCACAAATAAAATTAACCCAAAATCTAATTGAAAACGTATGAAGACTTACCAAACAATAGATAAGTTCTTTTAGAAGCAGGGGCGTATCTGAATTTTAGGGGGCCCTAAGCAAATTCTCAAATGGGACTTTTTGCAAGTTGAAAAAATAATAATGACAATTATTTAAATGCAAACAAATTTGGAGCTTTGGAGACCAAACTATATAAATAAAAACAAATTTATATATATGCTTCCAAAAAAAAGTTAACTGATAACGTACGTTTTTTATATGAAATGTCTCGTGGCCAAAAAGAACCCAGACAAACTCTAACAACAAAAATGAAACATGTTATCTCAAAGAGGTATATATGATATGTTAGAGCACACGATCAGAATGAACGATCAGAATGAAATGATGATGATTATATGTATATGAGAATACTAGTTAAAGCTTAAAATGTAGAATAACCATATGCACTTGAAAATTTGGTTAGAAATTTATCATAAACAAATAAATGTGATATACCATAGAACATTGAAAAAATATCATAGAGTGACATAAATGGGCTAAGTGAAAAATAATATTAAATTCATAAAATGGTAAAATGGCATGTATGAAAATGACATGTATGGCTATGTGAAAAATAATTAGTTTTTAAAAAAAAATGCTTAAAAAATTAATTGGCTCATGCAATTTTTGAACCTGCAACTTTCACATTACTAACACAACACTCTAACCAAGCTAATAAGACAACTATTAATACAATGTAATTATATCGCAAAATATTACATTTTATTTTTTTAACATTGTAAATACTTAAAAAAATATGGGATCCTATAAAATTGGGGGCCCAAAGCTATTGCTTGGGCTGCTTGGGCCCAGATCCGCCCATGTTTAGAAGGTAGAGAACGAGGATGAGAGGAATGCACCCCTTTCGCCACAATCGTCTTCATCGTTCACGAAATCAACATAAATCGGGATCTACGGTGTTCGATTTAGGGTTTTGAGAGTGGGAGCAGAGAGGGTTGAGAGTGATGAAGTGAATTTGGGGATATTTTGGACGGATTTTGTTGAGAAATTCGTCGATTTTGGAGGCGAGGGTTTGGGTTTCTTTCGGATTTGGGAGAGAGAGTGGGTTCGATGAAATGAGGGAGATCCGAGATAGCGAGTCTATAAACTTCCCCAATCGACACTCACTATCTCAGTTAGCGAGTACGGTATAAACACAAGTCTAATTGAGACAGAGAGTCTAAGCCAAGGAATTTGCCACACAATCGCTATCTCAGTTAGCGAGTGTGGTACAAACACACTCGCTATCTGAGATAGCGAGTTTGAATTTGGTATTTTTTCCTTTTTTCTCCGAAGTGTGGAGAAAAGCATAACCATACACTCTCTATTTCAGATAGCGATGAGGTTTTAACCAAACTCGCTATCTGAGATAGCGAGTTGGATCATTTGATAAATACTTTCTAAAGTGGGTTATATTGGTAAATACTTTCAAAAAGTGTATCGTTTTTGTAAAAAAAATCCGGAAAGACATTCCCCCCTACCCCCCCCCCCCCCCACCCCCACCCAAAAAAAAGAAAAAAAAACTTAAAAACTCCTCACATTGTTAATCTCTCTCTCTCTCATCTCTTACCTTTTTCAGATATATCGCTCTCTGCCCAGAAATTACCCAAGTACGTAAATTTCCGAATTTTCATGCTTTTTTTATTGGATTTTTGGGTTAAGTAAAATCTTTATATAATATGATTAAATTTCAGGAT
The DNA here is from genome assembly GCA_017893485.1 of Hemerocallis citrina. Lineage (NCBI taxonomy): Eukaryota > Viridiplantae > Streptophyta > Magnoliopsida > Asparagales > Asphodelaceae > Hemerocallis > Hemerocallis citrina. Next base: position 43,637,078 of record CM030361.1, read on the forward strand.
ATATATATATATATATATATATATATATATATATATATATATATATATATATATATATATATATATATATACTTCATTGGGTTAAATAAACTTGAACAACATAAACCTTCTGAGTTAAACCTAAAATTTTCAAATCTGATGGATGTTTATTTAGATTTTTGGGTTAAAGATAGAAACTTTTTATATTTGGGAAAACTTGGCTTAAATCTAGAAAAACTTTTCAGTACTTTCAGAATTGGAAAAAACTTGGCTAAAATAAAAATGTTGGTTGAAATGAAAAGTTTCAGATTTCAGGAATTATTGTCTGAAAACTTTCATATATCAGGAATCTAAATAAACTTTCAGATTTCTGAAAATGTTAGCTGAATTGAAAAGTTTCTAAAAAAAAGTTTCATTGAATTGTTGTCTTACTGAAATGAAAAATCTAAACAACAAATTTTACCCAAATCTGAAAATTTCTAAGTTAAATACACTTTCCAAGTTTACCCAATTTTTTTTCTGTTAAAGCTATGTTTTGTTTAAGCTTTGGTGTTGTCAGGTTGATATATAGAGCACCGAGAGTATAGTATCTAAACTGAGAATATTTTAAAGATATATTTTAAAACTATATCTAAATTGAGTATAACTTTAAGTATATTTTAATTTTTCGTTAAAGCTTTGGCTTTGATGTTCTCAATTGGAAACATATCTATACTAAATCAATTTACATGTTTAAAATATTTTTGGTGTTCTGAGTTTAGAGTTAATCGTCAAATATTTTGGTGTTAGTTGTGTTGGCTAGAGCCTTGATGGCTCTAACCGTATGATAAAATAATGAATTTAGAAATACCTATGTGATTGATTTATGACATTCTAATTGTTTTTTATAAGTTGTTGTAAAGTTTCTAGCCCGATGGTCTTGCATGTAAATGTTGATACCGATGTGATTTGTTAGTCAAACAGATTGCATATATTTTACTGTTTATGCCGTAGGCACATGCCCACAGACAAATCTAGTGTGTGTGTGTATGTGTGTGTAGGTGTGTTGTGTGTGTGTGTGTGTTGTGTGTGTGTGTGTGTGTGATCATTTAGTTACTGATCTTATAGCTTAGTTTAAGATCCAACACTATCTAACCTTTATAAGGTGTAGCATATGAGATTTCTGTGATCCAATGGCTCCAAATACTTTACTTAAGTTAGAGCGGAAAATAAACAAACAAAAAACCCTGTCCAGTTCATTTTCTGCTTGAAAAGAATTTTGGTTCTACTGCAGCCGTCTGATCTCTCAAAGATGTGTGCTTTGATCACTACATGATTTGCGCCCATCATAAAACTTAAGTGAATGTGGAGTCTGAACTCTGTAGTTGTCTGATCTTCCAAGGCACCATCATAAAACTTAGTTGAATGTGGGGTCTGAACTCTACAGCCGTCCGATATTCCCAAAAATTGAGCCCTGATCGCTCCATGATTTGCGCCTATCATAAAACTTAAGTTGAGATTTCGTATGGACTTGAACTGGGTATTTTAAGTTTTTTTGGATATATTTTTTTTCTTCCTCTCAACCTGGGGCGATTCTATCAGAAGGCCTTCCGATCTCTACAGAAAGAGAGTGTTAAATTAAGTTATAAAAAAGATCTTATATATATATATATATATATATATATATATATATATATATATATATATATATATATATATATATAAGAGTGAGAGAGAGAGAGAGAGAGTCCCCTTCCGTTGTACACCACTTTCGTGTGCACTCGCCCTTATGGCCATCTCATGGATGATCCAAACGTTTACATTAATCTACACGTTTATGTTAGTCTAAATATATAAAACCAATCATTTGAAATTCATTTTACCATCCATCATGTCATTAAAACAAACGATATTCAACCGTACAATTTTATCAAATGAATTTCAAATAACACTATTTTACATATTTAGACTAATTTAGACGTGTAGATCAATGTAAACAATTTGGATTATCCATGCGATGGCCCATAGGGCGAGTGCACGCGGAATTGGTGCACAACGGAAGCTCTCTCTCTCCCCCCCTCCCCCCCCCCCCCCCCCTCTCTCTCTCTTTATATATATATATATATATATATATATATATATATATATATATATATATGGAAAAAGGGGTATGAGTAACTTGCTCATTTAGTAAATGAGCAATTGATGATGTGGCATACATGTGATTGGAAAAGCCTTGAAAGGGTTAGTTGTCCAATGTATCACATGCATGCCACATAATCAATTGCTCATTTACTAAATGAGCAAGTTGCTCATATCCCTTTTACCCTATATATATATTGAGTGATCCAATGAGATACATCTTAAAATGAGATAATGAAATACATCAATTATGACCATTGGATATAATTAGATTGAGATGAATGGCTGTAATCCATTTGGATTAGTTAATTGAAAAACTGGTTTATTTCTACATATCTGTTAAAACAACAAAAAAAAACCAAATCAGATTTGAATTCCTGGACTAAATAATTACGTATGATTCCCTAACCCTCTTCGTTGTTTTTTCTCTGCCCGACCCTCATCTTTCATCTCTCTCTCTCTCTCTTTCCCTTCTCAAAACCCAACCGCCCATCTCCCATACTCCCGTTGCCAACTCTGATCACCTTCCACCTTCCACCTTTCACCTTTACCATCATCCCCTTCACCTGTAGAACCCCATATTTTCAAATATTATTTTAAATATTTGAAAATGAATTAAAACGATTTTCTGGAGATTTAATAAATATTTTCTAAAGAGTTATCTTTTTGCACGTGCAAAACACGTGCAAATATTTTCTTGAGAGGTTCAAAAGTCAAGTTTTCCTTATGAAAAATTATTATTTAATATTTGGGATTTATTTAGTATTTTTCAGATTTTTCTGAAATTAATTGGGCCTATTTGCAATTTTTGAGAAAAGAAGGACATTTTTGCAAAATTGACTTTTTTAAGGGTTAAAGTGCAAATTATATTTTCTGGACGTTTTGAACAGTACCAATTGAGATTTACTAGTATATTTTACTTTTAAATCCTAATTTAAATGGTTTTTATTGGGTTTCCAAGAATAGAACTATATATGTAAAATTACGTTTTGAAGGGACTATTTTGCAAATGTATTCCTAAACCCTAAAAACAATACTTCCGGCCTATATAAGAGAGTTTGCAGCCGTCATTCGCTGCACAACTCAGATTTTATTATATCTTTTATTGGTGATTGAAGAGGAAGATTTGGATCTAGCAAAAAGAAGGCTTTTTTCGTCGGAGCTCTTCAATTCAAAGGTGAGTGATATTGTTTTATTTTGATTTGTTTTGTATGTGATATGAACTTTGTTTTATTGATTGATTTTTGTGAATGATTGTGTGTTGTTGGGTTTCGACATCTTTGTTTATTTAGTGTATCTTGTATGTGAACGTTGCAATAGTTGTTATTTGTACGATGTATGTAAAATCTATGAACGTTTAGTAGATCTTGATTAATGAATTCTTTATTGCTTAAAAGCCTATCAAGATTTGAGTATGGTTGAGATCGGATGGATGAACATCTGGATTTTGTGTTTACAAAGTAGATCTTGGTTTGAGTTGTGAAAAGAATTCAGTATCTAGAAACCCTAATGGAAGAATTAGGAATTGAGAACTTGAGTTTGACATATTTGATAATTTGAGTAATATATCCATAATGGGGATTAATTGAGATTTGTCAATCTACCTGAATACGAATTATTTTCATGAACAAAGAATCTTTAGAAAATTCCAGTTTTGATTATTGTATTCAGATCTAAATTATGAAAACTGTAGGCCGACAGTCGACTGGTCTACTATTCAGTCGACTGGTACGACCCAGCTGCTGTATCTTTAGTTTTTCTTGAAAATCTGTTCTGGACAGTCGACTTAGACCCTTTACAGTCGACTGGTACACTTAGAAATTATTTTTTTCAAAGTTATCGTAGAATTTCTCTCTAGTAAGTCGACTTATGTTCTTATAAGTCGACTTATGTCTCCTTTAAGTCGACTTATGTTTTTATGAGTCTACTTATGATTTTTATAAGTCAACTTATAATACTTAACTTATTTTCTTAAAATTACTGAATTCCCCTCTGGATAGTCGACTAGTGACCTTTTGCAGTCGACTGGTACTGATACTTTTTTAAAGTATTTTGATATTCTTTAAACAACTATTTCTTTAAATGTTTTGGATCTATAATCTATCCTTATAAATATTATTCTTCTAAAGAACATACGCTTTCAATATATATTATGGTTGGACTTGGATTATGGAATCTATTAAAGACTTGAGTTTGTTGAGTGGAGAGATTTCTCCTTGATCGTTTGACGATGAATTAGTGAGTTTTGGTTCTGTTTGAGATTTATTAAGATAGGCCTGAGGGGTCTTGGTTAGTTGTTGTTTTGAGTTATTTAGATGTTTGCGTGTCGAGGGTCTACGGGCCTATTCACGGAGCATGCAGGATGCATTTGCGTGTCGAGGGTCGACAGACCTATTCACAGAATGTATCGGGTGTATCTGCACGTCGAGGGTCTTGCAAACCTATTCGTGGGGTACATAATATTTAGATGTTCGCGTGTCGAGGGTCTATGGGCCTATTCACGGAGCATGCAGGGTGCATTTGCGTGTCGAGGGTCGGCAGACTTATTCACAGAATGTATCAGGTGTATTTGCACGTCGAGGGTCTTGAAGGCCTATTCGTGGAATACACAGCAGGGAGATGATTCTCCGATTGTTGTTGTTGTTGTTGTTCTTGAGCTATCCTACTTGATGCTTGCGCGTCGAGGGCGGTGACGCCTATTCGTGGAGTATTCGGAATCTTGTTGCCCATCATAGTAGTGGGATTGGTTGTATATGGAGTTGTGTTTTCTTAACTTGGTTTTGTGCATGTGTTCCCTGTTAGTGACTGACAAACGAGTATTTGGCAGAGAACAGTCGACTGGATCCCTAAACAGTCGACTGTACAGTACAGTTGAGCTGTACTTGTTTGAGAGTGATTGATAGAAGGGTATCTGATCGATGGTATTGTTTCTCGACTTGGTTTCATGCGTGTACTTTACTATCGTTTCTTACTTCACAGTACATGTTTAGTTTATGTATCTTTGTTCAGTACACGTTGCTTAAGAAATCATGTTTATTGTTTATTTATGTTTGTTGTTTATATCACTCACACCATTTATGGCTGACCCCTTTAGTTTGGGGGTTAGGGTTCAACTCTAGCCTCATATGATGCAGGTTGTTGCTTAGAGTTGGAGGCTTGGATGCTTGGGTTAGCTTTAGAGATTATGAGTGATATAATAGAGCCTTGTGTAATTTTGTAAAGAGGAGTGTTGTAAAGGAAAGTTGTAATTCAAGGTGTTTGTATTTCCGCTGCATTTGAAAAAGATTGTTGTAATAAAGTTTGGAATAAAATAATTTGTGTTTTTGGGCTATGCATATTGTTACATTGAAGTTGATGCTGGGATTGTGCCACGTATTTTCTAAGTTATCATATTAGAAATTCGGGGCACTACAGATTGGTATCAGAGCATGCTTCAATAGTAATAATAGACATAGTATGAAAACCAACCTAGGTGTGGACACTAGAGTGTGAGTACCTAGGGGTGGACATTAAAGAGTGAGTATCACATTGAACTGAATATGATGTTTTACCTTTGGGAATTCGAATGAGATTTTGCCAAAGGGTATTGATGTGAATTTGAAATGTGTGTGTGATGCTCTAACTTTACCCTCGTTTTGCAGTATTCAAAATGGTTGCACACAGAGGCAGGAATGGTGGCAACAATGATGATGGATCTGGTAGTTCCCGAGGGAAATGGGATCGACCTTGAGGCTGAATTTGCCAAGGTGTACCAGACGCTGAACACACTGATGGCATTCAACGTGGCGCAGCAGCAAGCACACAGAATCCGCAGCCAAATCATGGAGCTGGACATGGATTGGTGAACGCAGACCCTATTAAGCAGATCGAATCCTTCAAGAGGATGAGGCCACCAGTCTTTGAGGGCCAAGCTGATCCAACCGCAGCAGATGACTGGATTCGGAAGATGGAGACGATCTTCGAGGTATCGGAGACTCCAGCAGCCAGCAAGGTGAAGTTAGCTTCGATGCAGCTTGAGAAGGACGCTGGTGTCTGGTGGGAGTCAGTAAAAAGGGCTTTGGGAGATCAGCCGTTGACTTGGAAGCTTTTCTGGAGGAGTTCATAGATCGCTTCTTTCCCCTAGATGTTTAGGAGAAGAAGGCGACGGAGTTCTTGAACCTTCAGCAGGGCAGCATGACCGTGCGGGAGTATGAGACCAAATTTGCTCAACTTTCGCGGTATGCACCGGAGTTGGTCGTCGATGAGGCAAAGAAGGCCAAAAAGTTTGAGCAGGGCTTGAGGCCAGGCTTGAGGTCAAGGATGATTCCATTGGGCATCAGAAGATTCGACAAGCTGGTCAGGAGAGCAGCTATGACCGAGGAAGATATGGACCAGTCCCGGGTAAAGCAAGAACTTGGAACAAGAAAAAGAGGCCGGTAGACGATCAGGATGGGAAGGAATTTCTAGTGAAGCAGGTCAAGTTCAGTGGGCCAGTGCAGAAGGCGCCCGCGGTTCAGGGTTCGACTTGTTTCAACTGTGCAGAGACAGGTCATTATCGAGCAGCATGCACCAAACCTCGGAAGGCCTGTTTTCATTGTGGTCAAGAAGGGCACATTCGACCAAACTGTCCGCAGCTGAAGAAAGATGGGACAGGGAAAGACAATGATCTGAAGCAGGGGCGAGTGTTCGCATTAACTGAGGAGGATGCGGGCAACTCAGGAATATGATCTGTGTGTGCAAAAATTTTGAAATTTATTCTTTTGTATTAAGTAAAACTTTTATGGGGAATAATTGAAGATTGAGTATTTTTCTTCATGTAACAAGATTTATTTGAATAAAGACAACGTTTTATTTGATACTATTTTCTTGCATGCAATTGTGACGCCCATTTATTGCTAGTCTTAAGTATGGAGCTCAAGGTGTTCAGACAAGGTCTTGAGGTGACTATCCTTAGTCATGTCCTTTCTAAGGAGGGAGTGGCCACTGATTCTCGGAAGGATGAAGCAGAAGGTCAGAGTTGGATGCAGGAGTTCAGAGGTTGTTGCAGCATGACTTCCGATGGCAAGTTATCAGAGTTGCGCAGCGGGAGTTTGTTTTTCTGAATTCTTTGCATGATTGTGTTTCTTCTGTATGATGTATTTCTTGTGATGGAATGCGTTCTTTGGTGTGACTGTATTTCCTAAAATTATGTTTCTATCCATGAGTTTTCATTCTTTGTAGGTGGGTTTATTCGGACCCCATTAGCAGTAGTTCTGAGGACAGAACTCTTCTAAGGAGGGAGTGATGTAGAACCCCATATTTTCAAATATTATTTTAAATATTTGAAAATGAATTAAAACGATTTTCTGGAGATTTAATAAATATTTTCTAAAGAGTTATCTTTTTGCACGTGCAAAACACGTGCAAATATTTTCTTGAGAGGTTCAAAAGTCAAGTTTTCCTTATGAAAAATTATTATTTAATATTTGGGATTTATTTAGTATTTTTCAGATTTTTCTGAAATTAATTGGGCCTATTTGCAATTTTTGAGAAAAGGAGGACATTTTTGCAAAATTGACATTTTTAAGGGTTAAAGTGCAAATTATATTTTCTGGACGTTTTGAACAGTACCAATTGAGATTTACTAGTATATTTTACTTTTAAATCCTAATTTAAATGGTTTTTATTGGGTTTCCAAGAATAGAACTATATATGTAAAATTACGTTTTGAAAGGACTATTTTGCAAATGTATTCCTAAACCCTAAAAACAATATTTCCGGCCTATATAAGAGAGTTTGCAGCCGTCATTCGCTGCACAACTCAGATTTTATTATATCTTTTATTGGTGATTGAAGAGGAAGATTTGGATCTAGCAAAAAGAAGGCTTTTTTCGTCGGAGCTCTTCAATTCAAAGGTGAGTGATATTGTTTTATTTTGATTTGTTTTGTATGTGATATGAACTTTGTTTTATTGATTGATTTTTGTGAATGATTGTGTGTTGTTGGGTTTCGACATCTTTGTTTATTTAGTGTATCTTGTATGTGAACGTTGCAATAGTTGTTATTTGTACGATGTATGTAAAATCTATGAACGTTTAGTAGATCTTGAATAATGAATTCTTTATTGCTTAAAAGCCTATTAAGATTCGAGTATGGTTGAGATCGGATGGATGAACATCTGGATTTTGTGTTTACAAAGTAGATCTTGGTTTGAGTTGTGAAAAGAATTCAGTATCTAGAAACCCTAATGGAAGAATTAGGAATTGAGAACTTGAGTTTGACATATTTGATAATTTGAGTAATATATCCATAATGGGGATTAATTGAGATTTGTCAATCTACCTGAATACGAATTATTTTCATGAACAAAGAATCTTTAGAAAATTCCAGTTTTGATTATTGTATTCAGATCTAAATTATGAAAACTGTAGGCCGACAGTCGACTGGTCTACTATTCAGTCGACTGGTACGACCCAGCTGCTGTATCTTTAGTTTTTCTTGAAAATCCGTTCTGGACAGTCGACTTAGACCCTTTACAGTCAACTGGTACACTTAGAAATTATTTTTTTCAAAGTTATCGTAGAATTTCTCTCTGGTAAGTCGACTTATGTTCTTATAAGTCGACTTATGTCTCCTTTAAGTCGACTTATGTTTTTATAAGTCTACTTATGATTTTTATAAGTCATCTTATAGTGTTGGTAAGTCAACTTATGTTTTTATAAGTCTACTTATGATTTTTATAAGTCATCTTATAGTGTTGGTAAGTCAACTTATGTTTTTATAAGTCTACTTATGATTTTTATAAGTCATCTTATATTGCTGGTAAGTCTTCTTATGATTTTTATAAGTCAACTTATAATACTTAACTTATTTTCTTAAAATTACTGAATTCCCCTCTGGACAGTCGACTGGTGACCTTTTGCAGTCGACTGGTACTGATACTTTTCTAAAGTATTTTGATATTCTTTAAACAACTATTTCTTTAAATGTTTTGGATCTATAATCTATCCTTATAAATATTATTCTTCTAAAGAACATACGCTTTCAATATATATTATGGTTGGACTTGGATTATGGAATCTATTAAAGACTTGAGTTTGTTGAGTGGAGAGATTTCTCCTTGATCGTTTGACGATGAATTAGTGAGTTTTGGTTCTGTTTGAGATTTATTAAGATAGGCCTGAGGGGTCTTGGTTAGTTGTTGTTTTGAGTTATTTAGATGTTTGCGTGTCGAGGGTATACGGGCCTATTCACGGAGCATGCAGGATGCATTTGCGTGTCGAGGGTCGGCAGACCTATTCACAGAATGTATCGGGTGTATCTGCACGTCGAGGGTCTTGCAAACCTATTCGTGGGGTACATAATATTTAGATGTTCGCGTGTCGAGGGTCTACGGGCCTATTCACGGAGCATGCAGGGTGCATTTGCGTGTCGAGGGTCGGCAGACCTATTCACGGAATGTATCAGGTGTATTTGCACGTCGAGGGTCTTGAAGGCCTATTCGTGGAATACACAGCAGGGAGATGATTCTCCGGTTGTTGTTGTTGTTGTTGTTGTTCTTGAGCTATCCTACTTGATGCTTGCGCGTCGAGGGCAGTGACGCCTATTCGCGGAGTATTCGGAATCTTGTTGCCCATCACAGTAGTGGGATTGGTTGTATATGGAGTTGTGTTTTCTTAACTTGGTTTTGTGCATGTGTTCCCTGTTGGTGACTGACAAATGAGTATTTGGCAGAGAACAGTCGACTGGACCCCTAAACAGTCGACTGTACAGTACAGCTGAGCTGTACTTGTTTGAGAGTGATTGATAGAAGGGTATCAGATCGATGGTATTGTTTCTCGACTTGGTTTCATGCGTGTACTTTACTATCGTTTCTTACTTCACAGTACATGTTTAGTTTATGTATCTTTGTTCAGTACACGTTGCTTAAGAAATCATGTTTATTGTTTATTTATGTTTGTTGTTTATATCACTCACACCATTTATGGCTGACCCCTTTAGTTTGGGGGTTAGGGTTCAACTCTAGCCTCATATGATGCAGGTTGTTGCTTAGAGTTGGAGGCTTGGATGCTTGGGTTAGCTTTAGAGATTATGAGTGATATAATAGAGCCTTGTGTAATTTTGTAAAGAGGAGTGTTGTAAAGGAAAGTTGTAATTCAAGGTGTTTGTATTTCCGCTGCATTTGAAAAAGATTGTTGTAATAAAGTTTGGAATAAAATAATTTGTGTTTTTGGGCTATGCATATTGTTACATTGAAGTTGATGCTGGGATTGTGCCACGTATTTTCTAAGTTATCATATTAGAAATTCGGGGCGCTACATAACCAACCCCTCATCACCTCCAACCCATCGTCTCCCCTTCGATAACTCCCGTCCTCGTCATCCACCACCCAAACCGTCTCCACCGAACCCACTTCACCATCGCCGTTCCATCGCCACCCTCGTCCATTGCCACCGTGATCCCTCTCCGTGCACCCCCCTTCAACCACCGGAGAACCCCCTCGTCGCAGTTGTCGCCGTTCCAAGCCCTGTCGTCGTCTTCCCCTGTTTTCGAGCGAAAACAAAATTCGCCGTCGAAGCTTCCCTGCTGCCGTTGCTTCCCGACCGCAGCGCCACCGGACTTCATTGTTGAGAAGAATAGATGCAGAAACATTCTTAGAGTATCAGCGTGAACTTAAACTGGTATGTGATGCTATTCCTGTATTTTTTTCTGTTTGCATTCCTGTTTATCCATATTATGCACTCAATTATTTAATCTTTCATTATAGAATCTTATTTCCATTGAGCTAGCTAATGCAGAGGCATATTTTTAATTAAATATTATTAGATGACCATGCATATCAAAATATGATATCAACTTTATATCCAAGGGAAATTTGTTTGCCTGCTACAGCACATTCTGATTTTGAAGACTCCTTGCTTACATTTCTTTTGATTCCAACACCTAGAGTACAAGCTCACTAAACAAGAAACTGAGGGAGTTCTATTTCCCCCCATAAGTTAGGTGGCTGGCCTGCGTGGGTTAAATGTAAAAACAATACATGCTTTGGAGAGAAAGTTGTTCAATTAGAACTTTCAGAAGCCACTTCAATGAGTGATTACAATACAAATCAAGTTTGAATAGATAACTGTAGATGCAGTTGTTCTAATCTATATGGGAGATACTGAACTAATTGTTGCACGTTAAAGATTGATAGACATAAAATTGGAGTTAATGATTGGTAGAAATTTATTTCATCTATTATTATTCTGTATAGTCCATGTATGGATGGCTTTAGATTTGTAGTTGTATCAGTGCTAAATTTGATTTATTGCCATTGAAGTTAAATCTGTTTATTCCATGATAATATCATTTACTAATCTATTTAAAGTTAAATGGATTCTCCTTAAATCCTCCTCCTGTGAAACCTTGTTTGACACTGCATAGCATTGCTCATACTGCTTCTATGTTGGTTGCTATTCATAGGGATTACCATACTCTTACATTTACATTGTAATCTTTATTTAAGGTAGTGCCTATTTCTTGAGATTTTATTTAATCTAGTGGGTATTTGCCTATTATTTTATTCGTGGTTCGGTGAAAATCTTATATCGATTCCATATTCATATTGTTTATGAGATTAATATCTTAAAGGCTATCATATGATTGTATTATGCCTAATTAATATTTTGCAAGGCACGAATCTGAAGGAACCTATCGTCTTGCTTCAGTCTTGCCAAATTAAAATTAATTGTCTTATCTCATGAGGTCGACTATCGTCAAATTAATTATTTACATATTTTTATATTACTATTTCATGTATGTATGACTTAGAATTATGTGTAGTTTTGAACAGTGTTAAATTTTGTTGCCTACGAATATGCAATACTATTTTACTTGCAATATGATGTAGTCTATGTGTTTATTAGAATGACAACTTATACAACAGTACTCACTCACTAATTATTTATTCAAGAATCTTTTGGTTGTGCTGACTTCATCTATTAGCTCAATTCTATAATTTTTAGTACATGATTTATCATCCTATGGTATTGATGTTTACTCTAATACTTGCTAAAGGAAGTGATGAATTAGAATTTTGTTAGTACAATTTTGATTATTTTATACATCGCTAGATGACAAACATAAGTAGTAAAGAGACAAGATTTAATAGTACTAGATGACAAACATATATAGTGATGATTGTATACATTGTTAGAGTACAAGTTTGATTTTATTAATTTATATAACCATGGTTTGGGTATAGGTTTGATTTTATAATGATTGTAACCATGGTTTGGGTTCTTTCATTCACTAGAGAGTATAGGGGAAGTATGCATGTATTTCTCAAATTTTGTTTTACTGTTCACTCAACTTTTGAATCAATTTTTAGATGATCCTATTATGAAAACTTTGAAAACTTTGCAAAAAAAAAAAAAAAAAAAATCATCTTTTCAATTTCAGGTATTCATGAGTATCAGCGATTACCTCATTTCTATAGAGATTCAACTAGGTGGTTACTTTGATCAAGATCCACCTACACAATACGTAAATGGTTCTTGTGCTCGTCTCGATAAAGTTCGTTCGGATGAATTCTACATGAGTTCGATAAAAGAAATAATGGTGGAGTGTGAATATTTAGAACAGTATAAAGTCTTTTGTAAGATGCATGAAAATTCAGTAGGCGATGGCTACAAACTTCTGAATACAAATGAGTCCCTGCATGAAGCTTTAACAGAACATCAAAACCTGAAAAATTGTTCTATATATTGAACATCTAGAGGATGAACATGTGGTGACAGAAAGCATTGAGGAACTTGGGATAGGTATGGATAACATGCTTTGAAAATATGACATTTTTTTTCTTCTTTCTATCAGTAATCTTCTAAATTTAATTTAAGTTCGGTTTAATGCTTTTTTATTAAGGGCTTGAAACAATTCATACGAAGGATGCATTTCTTGATGAAAGAGCAACAGACATGAACTTTGGGGATACTAATAATGATAATGTCTCGGATTCAGATACGGATGCAGTTGAGGTTGGTTAGTGAAAAGAATTAATTTTCTTTATATACATGTAACTAATATAACAAAAAAATATATAATGATTTTCTTTTTTATTACTGTTGACTCATGAACTAACTTGTCTCAATTTTTTTTAATTGGCATTGAGTTTGACTCCTAAAACAGCAAGAGAACATGACCATGGAGAATGGACACCAACTGTAGATGATATTAATCGGCCGAAACTTGGGATGAAGTTTGCATCATTAGAGGAGGGGAAAACTTTTTACTATGGATATGGAAAGCTTGGAGGCTTTTCGGTTCGAAAAGCGAGCACAATTTTGGATAGGAACACAAAAGAATTGAGAACAAAATATTTTGTCTGCTCAAAACAAGGTGAAAGTACTGCAAAAATAATAGAAGGTGAAATTGTCGAGGAGCTTCCAGTGGGATCAGATGCAGGTAAAAAAAAGACGACGATCTGTTATTAGGGAGAATTGTATGGCTTTGATAAAATTTAAGAGAGTTGAAAATGACGTGTGGGAGATTGTTAAGTTTCATGAAGGTCATTGTCATGTTGTCACTAGTCCTCGTAGAAAACAATTTTTAACAATAAATCGGGGAGTATCATCGACACAGAAGTCCTTAACACAAATCTATGATGAAGCAAATATCTCCACATCCCAATTAGTTACAGTTCTAAAGATTCAAGCTAACGGGTACGAAAATATGGGTTGCACTGAAAGAGACATCAGAAATCATAACAGGGATGTAAGAAAGACAATGAAAGAAATAGATGCACAGATATTTCTAGATAATTTTGCAAGAATGAAAAAAATCAATCCTTCATTTTTCTATGATTATAAGGTTGATGAAGAAATGAAGCTCACTCATGTATTTTGGGCTGATGGACTTTCAAGGAAAGCATACCACCTGTTTGGAGATGTAGTAGTTTTTGACACTACGTATGAAACAAACAAATATTCGATGATATTCACACCGTTTACAGGTAGTAATTTATCTATTATATGAAATTATTTATTATTATTATTATTTGCAATCCATATAAAAATTCTATATTAATTATTGTATTTGCACTTTTATAGGAGTTAATCATCATAGACAGTCGGTGAATTTTGGTGCCGGATTTTTGGCTAATGAGAAATCAGAATCTTTTATTTTGTTGTTTGAGAAATTCTTGGAAGGGGGGGGGTGGGGGGGGGGGGGGACAACCATTAGCATTCATTACAGATCAATGTCCATCAATTGGTAATGCTGTAAAAGATAAACTGGACCAAACAAAACATAGATATTGCATGTGGCATATTCTCAATAAGCTGTCGGGAAAGGTTGGATCTGAGTTGGCCTCTAACAAAAAATTTCAAGAAGACTTTAAATCTTGTGTTTATTCTTCTGAAACTATTGAGGAGTTCGAAATGCGGTGGAATGAAGTTATAACAACTTATCAGTTAGGGAACAATATGTGGCTGAAAATGATGCATCAATTAAGTGAATTATGGATACCAACATTTTTCAAGGAAACTTTTTTTGCTGGAATGAGGACAACACAGTGCAGCGAAAGTATGAATTCTTTTTTTAGTCACTTTGTTAGCCAGAGGAATAGTTTAGTGGAATTCCATACACAATTCGAGAGGGCATTGGAGCACCAACGACATAATGAATTGAAGGATGATCATGATACAATTTATACCAGGCCAAAGATGAAAATAAAGAATTCAGTGGAGAAACAAATGAGTGAGATATACACATGGGCTAACTTTCATCTATTTCAAGATGAGTTGCTTAAGAGTTGTGTCAATTGTGCTACAAAAAAAAATCGATGAGGTAGAAGATGTGTATTTTTACATTGTTCAAGAAAATAAGGAGAATAAGAAACTCAGATCAAGAGAAGTATTTTATGTTCAAGCTACTAAGGTGGCATATTGTGATTGCAAAATGTTTGAGGGAAAGGGACTTTCTTGTCGGCATGTTCTTGCTGTGTTAAAAAATAAATTTGTGGATGAGCTGTCTACTCACTATATTGTAAGGAGGTGGACTAAACTTGCAACAAGTGCTCAAATATTCAATGTTGAAGGAAATGAGTTATGTGGAACTTCAAGTAACATAACTGGAATTAACTTATCATCATTGTGGGATTAGCTTTTAGAGTACATGCATCTTGCTGGCTATTCAAATGCGAGCTTTTTACATGCTATGGAAAGAGGTAAAAATCTTAGAGATGAATTACTAAGAATGAAAGAAAATCTGGGTGCAAATTTGAATCATACGAAAGAGAAACATTTCACTGAGGGGGATCTTCCAACAACTTCAAATAATGACAATGTTTGCATACCGGATATTTCAAAGACGAAGGGAAGTGGGAAAAGATTAAAAGGAGGGAAAGAGAAGGCCATGGAACAACAAGAGAAAAATCTCAGACTTTGTAGAACATGCAACAAGTATGTCGGCCATGATAGTCGAAATTGTCCAAAAAAGAATGAATCGTAAATTTGATTTTTTTAGTAAAATGATCAATAATGAGAAAGGGAGCCAAGATGTTGGTTTAGTTGTTGATCGAGGTAGGTCATGGGACCGAAACTCGAAAGATACAAGGACCCGTTCGAAGTCTAGGCACAAGAATTTGACGTGCAACTATTGTAAGAAGAAGGGACACATTAAGGCCGATTGTTTCAAGCTCAAAAATAAACAGAAGGCGGATAGTAAAGGTTCTTCTTCGGAGGAGGCCAATGTGGCCGAATGTGACACGGTTGATACTCTTTGTGTGACAGATACTAATGCTGATGATATGCATTTTTGGGTGATGGATACGGGTGCTTCGTAACACATGACTCCGAGTAGAGATTGGTTTGAGACTTATGAGCCTACGGATGGTAAGGTTCTCATGGGAAACAACAATATGTGTAAGGTTGCCGGGATTGGTTCGGTGAAAATTAAGTTCCATGATGGAAAGGTCCGAAGGTTGACGGGTGTGAGACATATACCCGATTTGTCTAAGAATTTGATTTCTTTGGGGTCTCTTGAAGAAAAGGGGTGTAAGTTCCAAAGTGAAGGTAGAGTCCTTAGAGTCTCTAAAGGGGCTCTCACAATCATGAAGGCGAAGAGAATTGGAACTCTTTATTTCTTACAAGGTTCCACGGTCACGGGCTCGGCCGCCATTGTACGTTCGGGTACTATGTCGGATGAGGATACTACTAGGCTCTGGCATATGAGATTGGGGCATATGAGCGAGCGAGGAATGACCATTTTGAGCAAGAGAGGCTTGTTGTGTGGCCAATGCACGGGCAACTTGGAGTTTTGTGAGCATTGTGTATTTGGTAAGCATAAGAGGTTGAGCTTCTCCACGGCCATTCATTCGACCAAGGGAACACTTGACTACATCCATTCGGATCTTTGGGGACCTTCTCGTGAACCTTCCAAAGGTAATGGTTCTCGTTACATGCTAACTTTCATTGATAATTTCTCAAGGAAGGTTTGGGTTTATTTCTTGAAAGAGAAAAGTGATGTGTTTCGCACCTTCAAAGAATGGAAGTCACTTTTGGAGAACCAAACAGGAAGGAAAGTTAAGAGGTTGAGAACCGATAACAGTTTGGAGTTTTGCAACCGTGAGTTTGATAATTTTTGCAAGGCTGAAGGGATTGTTCGGCACAAGATGGTGGTCAACACTACACAACAAAATGGTGTTGCAGAAAGGATGAATAGGACACTACTTGAAAGGTCTAGAAGTATGCTTTCAAATGCGGGTTTGGGTAAGGAGTTTTGGACGGAAGCCATTAACATATCCTGCTATTTGGTGAATCGATCTCCTACCACTGCAATTGAGTTGAAGACACCCGAAGAAGTGTGGTCAGGTAAGACGGCCGATTATTCGAATTTGAGGGTGTTTGGTTGTCCCGCTTATGAACATGTGAATGAAGGAAAGTTGGAGCCTAGATCGAAGAAGTGTATTTTCATTGGGTATCCCAGAAATGTGAAGGGATATAAGTTGTGGTGTCCCGAATCATCCAAGTTCCTTATTTCAAGAGATGTCATTTTCAATGAGTCGGCCATGTTGAAGGCAAATGATATTGCACCCGAGCCGACTATTAAGGAGAATGAGAAGGTTGAGAAGAAGGTGGAGTTTGAGGTACCGGTCCAAGAAGGTGATGATTTGATCTCACATGATGATGTCAATTTGGAGGAAGCCCAAGAAGAGGTACAACCATATGCATTGGCAAGGGACCGAGCTAGAAGAGAAACAAGACTACCTACAAGGTATAGATACTCCGACTTTGCTTATTGTTTGGCAATTGCAGAGGATGTGGAGTATTGTGAGCCATCTTCCTATAAGGAAGCCATTTCTTCTAAAGATGCGGCCAATTGGGTTTCCGCTATGAATGAAGAGTTACAATCTTTGCAACAAAATGAGACTTGGTCTCTTGTGAAGCCTCCGAGTGGTAAGAGGATTGTGGGTTGCAAGTGGGTGTTTAAGGGAAAGATTGATGGCTCAAATCCTGCGGATTTTCGATATAAGGCAAGGCTAGTGGCTAAAGGGTACAGTCAAGTCCAAGGTGTGGACTTCAATGATGTGTTCTCTCCTGTAGTTAAGCATACCTCCATTCGAGTTTTGCTCTCTCTGGTGGCAATGAAGGATTTAGAATTGGAGCAAATGGATGTGAAAACTGCCTTCTTGCATGGTGATTTGGATGAGCAAATTTACATGAGCCAACCGGAGAGTTTTGAGGTTGCGGGAAAGGAGGACCGTATGTGTCTTTTGAAGAAGTCCCTTTATAGCCTTAAGCAATCACCGTGGCAATGGTATAAGAAGTTTGACTCATTCATGGAGAGTATTAATTTCCATCGTTCCAATTATGATAGTTGTGTTTACTTCAAGAAGTTGGATGGTGGGGATTTCATTTACTTGTTGCTCTATGTGGATGACATGTTGATTGCATCCTCAAACTTGAAAGAAGTTAGGAGGTTGAAAAAGCAACTAAGTTCGGCATTTGAGATGAAAGATTTGGGGGCCGCCAAAAGAATTCTCGGGATGGAGATCACAAGGGATAGGTCCAAAAGAAAGTTGTTTCTTTCACAAAGGAGTTTTGCCGAGAAAGTGCTACGCCGTTTTGGCATGGAGAAAGCAAAAGTTGTTTCAACACCTCTTGCGGCGCATTTCAAGCTTTTGGCTGCTTTAAATCCAAAATCCGATGATGAGAAGAAATATATGGAAAAGGTTCCATATTCGAGTGCGGTTGGGAGTCTCATGTACTTGATGGTGTGCACTCAACCCGACATTGCTCAAGCCGTTAGTGTGGTAAGTAGATATCTCTCTTGTCCGGGGGAAGGGCATTGGAAAGCGGTGAAGTGGATCTTCCGCTATTTGAGAGGTACTATTGATGCTTGTTTGGAGTTTGGTAATGGCAAGAAACTGACGGGTTTTGTGAATGCGGATTTTGCGGGTGATTTGGACAAAAGGCGTTCCTTGACGGGTTATGTTTTTACCCTTGGAGATTGTGCAATTAGTTGGAAGTCTACACTTCAAGCCACCGTTGCACTCTCAAGCACTAAGGCCGAATGTATGGCAATTACTGAGGCTATTAAGGAGGCTATTTGGCTCAAGGCGTTTGTTGGTGAGATGTCTTCACTTGAGGGTCCTATTACGGTGTTTTGTGACAACCAAAGCGCGATCCATTTGACTAAGGACCGCATGTACCATGAGAAGACGAAGCACATTGACATTTGATACCATTTTGTTCGAGATGTGATCTCGGAAGGCAAGGTTGCCGTAAAGAAGATTGGTACCGAATCGAATCCGGTCGATATGCTCACAAAGCCTCTTCCAATTGCAAAGTTCAAGCTTTGTTCAAGTTTGATATTGGTTTGTTTCTAGCTAGTTTGAGCTAGTTTTGTTTCTAGCATGTTGCTAGTTTGTTTTAGGTTATGTTTGCTTTATGTTTTAGTTTGTTTTAGATGCAATTTGGTTCAAAGTGGAGATTGTTATGTTATGACCCAAATTGCTCTTAGGGCCCATTGGGCTTAGTATCTTCATATATGTAATACTTAGAATCAAATGAATACTAATCAACATTTTTGCCCTAATCTCTCTCTCTCTCACAGCCGACATCTTCTTCTTCCTCTCTTCTCATCCATCTTCTCAAAACCTTAACAATCCACAACCCATTCAAATCCTAACACTTTTCAGCAAAATCATTTTTTATTCATAACTATACAAAACAGTGCCTTAACCTCTTAATTAGAACTTAACCCAACAATTAGATTTCTTTTATCTGAAGGTTTAGTTATATATATATTTTTATAATATGATTTTTAACATGCTTCAGTTTCCACTTTCCTGTAACTTTCTTGTAATATTTTGGACGTGACTAGAGTTTTTTTCCATTTTGCAGCTGACCAAAATTTTTTAGTTCATTCAATTCAAAATAGTTACAAAAAGAACATGTTAGACCACAAATTAATGTACTGATTAAACTTAGACTAAAATGTAAGATTGGAGGCGAGCTATCTTAAGATGGAGATGACAAGAGCATTTTGTCGTCTTGTACGATTTTTGTACGTTGCTTAGATGAGCGTAAGCTCTGCAATAGAAGAAATCAAAGAATGTTTCTATATTGAGGGCTGATACCGTTCAACGATCAACAGCAATGCGCACAGCATCGACATCTCCGATCATGGATACAATACCGCACCCGACATTGGCCGAATACGTCAATTTTCAGAGTTCAAAAGTTCTGCTGGTTGGTAAGATTACACAAATTTAATTCCTGTAGGATAATGGCTCGATTCTGGTATTTGGTATCTGCAGTGTTCGAAAGTTTCAGAGCTTCAGTCGACTGGTGGTATGGGACAGTCGACTGTCCAGAGAGGAGTTTTTCGAAGACTGAGAATACAGCATTAGCAGACGACTGTATGTGGGAGTCAGTCGACCGTCCCAGAGGAATCAGTCGACTGGTATGAAGACCAGTCGACTGTCGGCGGGTTTTGGATCCAGATTCGGCCCAATTCGAAAAGGCCCAATAGTTTTCCTATAAATACACCCGTTAGGGTTTTGTAAATTGTAACACCTAATTCGGATTTTGTAGCCGTCATCTCTTGTAAAGGCTTTGTTTGCCCATTGGAGATCATAGTAAAGAAACCCCAACCGCCCCTTGTGGATGTAGGCATCGTTTTGCCGAACCACGTAAATCTTGTGTTCTTGTGTTGCTTGCTTTTCTGTTTTTCTCTCGCTGGTTCTCTCTTTGTTTCCGCGTTGGTTTGATTGTTGGTTTGATTTGTATTCCGCACAACAAGTGGTATCAGAGCAATTGGTTCGACCTAGAG
This sequence comes from Hemerocallis citrina, assembly GCA_017893485.1. Classification (NCBI taxonomy): domain Eukaryota; kingdom Viridiplantae; phylum Streptophyta; class Magnoliopsida; order Asparagales; family Asphodelaceae; genus Hemerocallis; species Hemerocallis citrina. The sequence goes on from CM030361.1 coordinate 43,657,454, forward strand.
GGAGATGGCGGGTGATGCAGATGCAACCAAGGATGTTGTGGGATCAAGTTCGTCAAGAACAACGATTCACAACGCAAAATTTGAAGTTGAAAAATTTGATGGGACAAACAATTTCGGGATGTGGCAATGTGAGGTGTTGGATGTTCTTGTTCAACAAGAACAAGATGTTGCTTTGGAGGTAGAAAAACCAAAGGATATGTCCGAAGCAGATTGGAAGAAGTTGAATCGAGTTGCGTGTGGGACTATTCGGCTCTTTATTGCGAAGGCTCAGAAGTATGATTTGATGAGGGATACCATTGCTGCGGTGTTGTGGAAGAAGCTTGAAGACAAATACATGAGGAAAAGTTTGGAAAATCGGCTGTATTTGAAGAAGAGACTTTTTCGCTTCACCTATACGGAAGGTGTGTCTATGAATGCTCATGTTGAATCATTTAATAAATTGTTGGCTGATTTGTTAAATTTGGATGAGCAAATTAAGGATGAAGATAAAGCCCTAATTCTGTTGAATTCATTACCTGAAAGTTATGATCATTTAGCAACTACTTTATTATATGGAAAAGATACTGTGAAATATGAAGATGTTGCAAATGCTCTGTTGAATAATGTAACTAGGAGAAGGGATAAAATGATTGATAGAGAAACTTCTGAAGCTTTGATTGTAAGGGGCAGGACTGAGACCAGATCTGAGTCCAAATCTGGGAAAAAGGGAAACAAATCTCGTTCCAAATCGAGAGGAGTTTCGAAGGACAGGAAAATATCGGCCAAAGATGAATGTGCTTTCTGTCATGAAAGGGGGCATTGGAAAAAGGATTGTCCAAAGCTACGAAATAAGGGAAATTCGACTGCAAATGTGACTGTTGATAATTTAGATAGTGGCGAGGATTTTTCTTTTGCACTTGCTTCTAGTCCCTCACTTTATCAAGAAGTATGGTTTCTTGATACAGCAGCCTCCTATCATATGTCTTGGAAAAAGGAGTGGTTTACTTCTTTGGAGTATATGGATGGTGGTGTAGTTTTGATGGGAAATGATGCACCTTGTAAGAAGGTAGGAATCGGGAAGATTGAATTGCTAATGCACGATGGTCTTATTAGAGAGCTTTCAGATGTATGGTATGTTCCAGATTTGAAAAAGAATCTGATTTCACTAGGTGCTTTGGAGGCCAGTGGATTGAAATTTGCTAGTGAAGGTGGCATTCTGAAGGTGACTAGCGGATCACTCGTGGTGATGAAAGGGCAAAGAAAGAGGAACTTGTTTTTCTTGCAGGGAAAAACATATTTGGGTCAGGCTGCCAGTGTAACTGAGAAGCCTAAACAGGCTGTTCCCGACTCTACCAGGTTGTGGCATATGCGACTCGGGCATGCAGGAGAAAAGGCCTTGCAGGGACTTGTGAAGCAAGGGTTGCTTAAAGATGCTAAAGGGTGCAAGTTGGAATTTTGTGAACATTGTGTTTTGGGTAAGCAAACTAGGGTGAAATTTGGTACAGCTGTACATCAGACAAAGGGTATCCTCGATTATGTGCACACAGATGTTTGGGGCCCTACTCAGACACCTTCTATGAGTGGTAGACACTGGTTTGTTACTTTTGTTGATGATTACTCCAGACGAGTTTGGGTATATACCATGAAGCACAAAGATGAAGTTTTGACATTGTTCACAAGTTGGAAGAAGAAAGTTGAAAATCAGACTGGTAGGAAGATTAAGGTTCTGAGGTCAGATAATGGAGGGGAATACAAGAACGATCCGTTTCTGAAGTTGTGTGAAGATGAAGGGATCCAGAGGCACTTCACAGTTAGGAAGACTCCACAGCAAAATGGGGTTGCAGAAAGGATGAACAGAACCTTACTTGAGAAGGTGAGATGTATGTTAGCACAGTCTGGATTGAAGAAGACATTTTGGGCAGAAGCTGTTATATATGCAAGCCACATTGTCAACCGTTTACCATCAGCAGCACTTGAAGGCAAAACGCCTATTGAGGTATGGAGTGGTAAACCTGCATCTGATTATAGTTTTTTGCATATATTTGGTTGTCCTGCTTATTTTCATGTAACTGAAACTAAACTTGATGCAAGAGCCAAAAAGGCTATATTTGTTGGTTTTAGTACTGGTGTCAAAGGTTACAGGTTGTGGTGTCCAGAACAGAAGAAGTTAGTAATCAGCAGGGGTGTGACTTTTGATGAGACCAGCATGATTAGCTCGGGACAGTCGACTGGTGGTGTGGGACAGTCGACTGGTGAGCAGCAGAAGAGTGGGACAGTTCTCCAACAGGTGAGTAGCAGAATCTCGGGACAGTCGACTGATGTACAGGAGCAGTCGACTGGTGGTCTAGAACAGCAGAAGAGTGGGAGCTCGGGACAGTCGACTGTTGGCAATAACCAGTCGACTGGTAGGAGAGTTCTCCAACAGGTGGAGTTAGAAAAGTTGTCAGTTGAAAATCCTGTTCCTGTCCAAGATGAAGATGATGTGGTTGATACTGAGAATGATGAAGAAGTTCCTATCCAGCAGGAAGAATCAATTGCAGTAAGAAGGCAAAGAAGAGATATCAAACGACCGTCTCGTTTTACAGATACAGTTGCATTTGCTCTTCCCATTGTGGATGATGAAGTTCCCTCCAACTTCAAAGAAGCCACTAGAAGTTCAGAAAATGCAGATTGGAAAGTTGCTATGGATGAAGAGATGAACTCTCTTTATAAGAATAAGACTTGGGATCTAGTGCAACTACCAAGGGGGAAGAAAGCAATTGGTTGCAAGTGGGTGTATACGAAGAAAGAAGGTCCAAAAGGCAGTGTTCGGTTCAAGGCTAGACTAGTTGCAAAGGGGTATGCTCAAAAGGAAGGAATTGACTACAATGAAGTGTTCTCTCCGGTTGTGAAGCATCCTTCTATTCGGATTTTGTTGGCATTGGTAGCACAGTTTGATCTTGAATTGACACAGATGGATGTGAAGACTGCGTTCTTACATGGGGAACTAGATGAAGAAATTTATATGTTGCAGCCAGATGGGTTTAAGACAGCTGGGAAGGAAAGTTGTGTTTGCAGGTTGAAGAAGTCTCTCTATGGGTTGAAGCAATCTCCAAGGCAGTGGTATTTGAGGTTTGACCAGTTTATGAAGGTGCAGAGATATTCCAGAAGTGAGTTTGATCATTGTGTCTACTTCAGGAAATTGCAGGATGATTCTTTCATATATCTGTTATTATATGTGGATGACATGTTGATTGCCTCTAAAAATGCTAAGGAGATTCAAAATTTGAAGAATCAGTTGAGTTCTGAGTTCGAGATGAAGGATCTTGGTGAAGCCAAGAAGATACTTGGGATGGAGATAGCTAGAGACAGAGCAAAGGGCATAGTGAGTTTGACACAGAAGCAATATCTTTTGAAGGTGCTGAAACGGTTCGGTATAGATGAGAAAACTAAACCAGTTAGCACACCCTTAGCCAGTCATTTCAGAATTAGTGCTTCTCAGTCTCCAAGTACAGATGAAGAGAGACAGTATATGGCGAATGTACCTTACACTAGTGTGGTTGGCAGTTTGATGTATGCTATGGTTTGTACTCGACCAGACATCTCTCAGGCGGTGAGTATGGTTAGTCGATATATGCATGATCCAGGCAAAGAGCATTGGCAAGCAACTAAATGGATTTTGAGGTACATAAGTGGCACCACAGATGTGGGTTTGAAGTTTGAAAGGGATGACAATATTAGCAGGTTATTGGTTGGATATGTTGATTCGGACTATGCAGGTGATCTAGATAAGAGGCGGTCTACTACAGGCTATTTGTTTACTATGGCTAGGGCACCTATAAGTTGGAGGTCAAATTTGCAGTCCACTGTAGCGTTGTCTACTACTGAGGCTGAATACATGGCGGTTGCTGAGGCCATGAAGGAAGCCATTTGGATACATGGACTTTTGAAGAGCTTGGGAATTCATCGGGAGAAGGTGGAGGTACACTGTGACAGTCAGAGTGCTATTCATTTAGCGAAGAACCAAGTTCATCATTCGAGGACCAAACATATTGATGTTCGTTATCACTTTGTGCGTGATTTGATAAAGGATGGTGATATTCATTTGGTAAAGATTGGAACAGCTGATAATCCTGCTGATATGTTGACCAAAGTTGTTGGGGCAGCCAAGTTCAAGCATTGCATGAACCTGGCTAATATTTTGCATGTTTGATAATTTGGCATGGGCAGTTGGGATAGTACTTTGCTATTGGTTTGTTTAGTATGTGATATCATACTAAGGTGGAGTTTGGGTTCGTTTGTTGCATTTGGTGATGAGCAGTTGTTTTGAAGTATTTGTGGAGATTGCTTGGGCTACTTGGAAGATTTCACCAAGGTGGAGATTGTTGGATACTTGACTTGGAAGATCTCGCCAAGGTGGAGATTGTAGGATAATGGCTCGATTCTGGTATTTGGTATCTGCAGTGTTCGAAAGTTTCAGAGCTTCAGTCGACTGGTGGTATGGGACAGTCGACTGTCCAGAGAGGAGTTTTTCGAAGACTGAGAATACAGCAGTAGCAGACGACTGTATGTGGGAGTCAGTCGACCGTCCCGGAGGAATCAGTCGACTGGTATGAAGACCAGTCGACTGTCGGCGGGTTTTGGATCCAGATTCGGCCCAATTCGAAAAGGCCCAATAGTTTCCCTATAAATACACCCGTTAGGGTTTTGTAAATTGTAACACCTAATTCGGATTTTGTAGCCGTCATCTCTTGTAAAGGCTTTGTTTGCCCATTGGAGATCATAGTAAAGAAACCCCAACCGCCCCTTGTGGATGTAGGCATCGTTTTGCCGAACCACGTAAATCTTGTGTTCTTGTGTTGCTTGCTTTTCTGTTTTTCTCTCGCTGGTTCTCTCTTTGTTTCTGCGTTGGTTTGATTGTTGGTTTGATTTGTATTCCGCACAACAATTCCTTCAAATAAAATTACTTAAATTTAAGGCTAATTGGCTGTATAAAAATATCCAAAAATAAAGAAAACTAATTCATTGTAATTTTCTTTTGCCTAATTCAATAGTCAATTAGAAACTTACAGCACCATAAACAAGTTCTGAAATAGTATAATATCTTATAAATATTTTCATATTACATTTTGTAAGAAAAAGAAAAGAACATTGGATAATGAATGTGACTGCACAAGATTGGCACCATAAAAGAGTTACATAACAAAGCCCACCAATTATGAAAATCATTTAATAGTAATATTGACCACCATAAAAGAAGCTAACTTTGACCACCATGTTTCCTTAAAAAAAAAAACACTGACCAGTATGTACGGCCTTCAAAAAAAGCTAAGATTGAATTTGCTGATTTGGAGTTTGCTGCTGGTGATGCATAACAGTCTGTAATAGACTTCGGTTTTAGTGCTTTGGGTATGTGGGTTTGTTTTTGCTTTGCAGTACTTAACTTGGTTAATCATTTTGATGGTCTATAATTTTGGGGGAAGAATGCGAACCCTTATTTTGTTGGCTGAGATTTATCTCATCTATTTTAACAATAAATAAATAAAATAAAAATGACCACCAGAAACACGTTCTACAATATTAAAATCTCTTATGAATGTTTTCATACATTTAGTTCGGTAACTGATTATAAAATTTAATATAATCAATAAGGAAAAAACACTTTTCCTTTAAAGAACAAAAGAATTAAAAAAAATAAATTGCTACACTGTCTTTACATCATCATCCTAATCATCCAACTCTTTCTTCCAGAGCAAGATGACTAAGGAGTGTACTTTACGAGCAAATTAATTCGAGCATGTACTCACAGTCCAACCTCCTCATAACTTGTTATTGTACCAAAAGACACCCTTTCGTCCATTCTCCTCCTCAACAAACAAGCATTCCTTGGTCTCCCGCCAAATTGCTTTAAGAACTGGAGTCGAATCGAATTTATAATAGTCCCCCAATACAACCTTCAGTGCCTTAGTCGCCTCTTTTCCGTGATAATGTGGAAGTGTGGAGAACAAATGGTGCACGATATGCGTTGTTCCACAATTGTGAAACCTCCAATTCATAACCCTCCCATAATCCCTATCCACCGTGGACAGCGCCCCCCTCAACCAGTCCCACTCCATCGAGTCATAGTGTGGCAACTCAGCATGTGTATGTTGCAAAAAAGTAATCAAAACTAAACAACCTCCCATAATCATCAAGGGCACTCCATAAATCATAACAATCCAACCGAAGGAATAGGCAACAGACAATCGATAGAGTGCATAGCAGACTGCAAGAATACCAGCATCAGATGCAAAGACTAAACTACGTTGGTTACCAGTGAATATAGGTCCGTAGGGATCGAAGTGACTAGTGAAGCGGGGGTAGTTTCGACCAGAAGCATTGATGGCAAGGTAGAGTGGCCAGCCTACGGTTAGGCAGAGGGAGATGTAGATGAAGCGACCAATTGGGTTGTCGAGGTAGGGAGCGAACCAGGGTAAGGATGACTTGAGTTGTGGGAGAAAGACTTCATCGCGTTCTAGGGATCCGGTATTGGAGTGATGATGGCGGTGGCTTATTTTCCAAGAGTAGTAGGGAACTAGGAGGAAAGAGTGGATGATGAAGCCAAGTATGTCATCAAGGAGTTGGTAATCAGAGAATGCATGGTGGCCTAATTCATGGCCGAGGATCCAAAGGCCAGCCAAAGTAAGGCCTTGTGGAATCCAGTAAAAGAGGGACCAAGAAAGAAAGGTGTATGGGTGAGTTAAATGGCTGGGGAAGTGGTAGATAGCAATATAGAGTAGAGCGGAGCAAAGGAAAAGGTCAGAGAGGAGGTAGAAAAGGGAGCGAGGGAGGGAGCGGCGAAAGGAGTGGGGAGGGATGGCTTTTTTGAGTTGGGAAAGGGTGAATGGAGGTTTTGTGGTGGGGACGCGACCATTGTGACGAGGAGTGATGAGGTGTGAAGAGAATACTTCTGCAGAGGCAACCATGGTTGGCAAGCTTAGCCTTTTTTGCTTTGTTTTAGCTAGCTATAGAAATCTAAAACCAAAGTGGTATCTTGATTAAATTCTCACCACTACTTGCTGTTTGTTCTTCCTTGTTCTATATTTCTCTGTGTTGCTAAATGACCTCTATTTATAATGCTCCACTTAATTCTGAAGCTGCGTTTAAAATAAATAAGAAAACTAAACAAAAATTTTGATACACGTGCTGGTTAACGTTTTGCTATGTTATTATGTAGTCAATGATTTAGCGCGTTTATAAAAAAATACAAATGCTCGGACCTTTCAATATATTTTTTTGGGGGAAGGAAATTCCTTTGAATATTTAAGGTCCAAATTAACGTGCTTAGTTTGAACTGCAGGATGCATTTGAAACTACACTGTCACATCACATCACATCACATGTATCATGCACCACTAGTATTTTGGAAGTTGGTGGTTTGAGAAAGAAAAATTAAAAGACTGGTCTGCGTTAATTTAATAATGTAAATAATACACTGAAGTTAATTGGAAGCATGGTGCTAGAGTGGCCAAGGCCCTCATGATCGGTTTCTCGGAAAGTCGCCGGTATACCAAGGCTATATAAGTTATTTTTAATTATTATATACTTGTTCATTTGCTTAAGACTTGCTCGGTCTTGGAGAACATAATATCGGTCTTGGAGAACATAATAGAGTCAGTCCACTCTAGTAGCTCGGTTAAAAAAGTATCACGCACGATCCTAGTAAGAATATAAGCAAAGGGAGAACCAAACGATCGACCACATAGAGTTCATGCATGAAGCTGGTAGGCTTATACTACTTACTAGCTGAAGAACAGGGATCCCTATTTAAATACACTACATTTGGCCAAACAAAACATCCCACTTAGCCATTTTCAAAATAAATAAATAAAAAAAAATTAACATCCCACTTAGCTTAGGAGAGTTCATTGCATGAATTAATTATGTTCAATTATGTCAGCAGATTGTTTTCTGTATGAAGATTAAAGTTCTATACAATTTTTTGAGAGAAAGAGAAAATTATAAGGTTCTATACAATGTAAGCATATAGTTTGAGTACAATGATTATGAATTAAAGTGTATGTGTGTGTGTGTGTGTATATATATATATATATATATATATATATATATATATATATACACTAGATTTGCCCGTAAGCCCGTGCCTACGGCACGTCTTCAGAACGATACAGCATATGAAAAGCCCTGTAAACAGTAAATCAACAGTTATGTAGCTCAAGTTTGAATAGTATGACAATAATTAGTTGTAAATAAAAGTCCATGTTTTCATATATATATATATATATATATATATATATATATATATATATATATATATATATATATATATATATATAAAGAGAGAGAAATAATTAAATAAATAAATTAAATATATAAACGAGTTGTTTTGAGGATTTGAATTTGAATTTTGGGGGGAAACTTTGTTGGGGGGGGGGGGGGGGGGATGTGTTTTGTGAGATTAGATCTGGGCCTTTGATTTTGGGGGGATTGAACGATAGCCACTTGATAGCTTTCTTTGTGTTTTATTATCTCAAGTGGCTCTCCTTCAATCCCCCCAAAATTGAAGGCCCAAATCTATCCTCACAAAACACATTCCCCCCCAAAAGTTTCCTCGCAAAACTCAAATTCAAATTCCCACCCCAAAACAACTCATTTATTTATTTAATTATTTCTCTCTCTCTCTCTCTCATATATATATATATGTATGTATATATATATATATATATATATATATATATATATATATATAATCTCGCAAAACACATTCCCCTCTCCCCCCCCCCCCCCCAAAGTTTCCCCCGAAAATTAAAATTCAAATCCCTCAAAACAACTCCTTTATTTAATTAATTATTTCTCTCTCACTCTCTCATATATATATAGGGAGCCACAAAACACATTCCCCCCCCCCACCCCCACCCCAAATTAATTAATTTTATTTTTTATTTTTAAATCCTAATTTCTGCTTTATTTTGTGTGTGCAGCACGTGAAAGAGAAGAAAAATAAGCAAGAAAGAAAAGAGCAAAATTAAAGAAGGAAGGAAATAAAGAAAGAATATGGGTTTTTCTGCAAAAGCAAACCTTAATTCTCCTATACGTATGCCTATAAATACAACACCAAGAGAAGGAGAAAAGAGAGCACGCCATATGAAAAAAAGAAGAAGACAAGGACGGATACTTTCAATTAATAGAAAACACAGAGAGAGATACAGAGCTATCTCTCTAAGTTCTGTGGCATGTGGTTCAAGACAAAGGAGAAGCAGCCAGGCGACGTGACACGTGACCTGGGCGTGGGCACTGTGTTCGAGACGCTGACGGGGCGTCTGGGATTCGGCATGACGTCAGCCGAGAGAGACAACGCATGTGTTCGAGACGCTGACGTGGCTCAGAAATCGTTGCAGACAGAGGAAAGAGAACAGATTTGGCTTTGGGCACGCTTTTCGAGGCTGTTCGGTTTGAAATTTCTTTTAAAAAGCAGTCCTTTTTTGTATCTCTTTTCTTCTAAATTTTATTATGCAATCCATGAACAAGTTTGTTAGTTGCGAATTTATTATGAACTAAATTTATTTTTCTAGGGCTTCGATGTAGCCTAGTTTTGAGAACATAATTTCAATTCCATATTTTTTTTCCATGGTTGTGTGTTTGATTTTTGATCTTAATGCGTACAATTGGTTAATCGACATTTGTATGATCTATTAAATCATGGAGAGACCGAATTGATAATTTGTGATTAATAAAATTAAACACTATTACAAGAGCGAATTGTTGTTAATGTGACCGTTAAGAAATCCATAGATCTTAATGAATTTTCAATTATTTATTTGTGCATGAACTATGACAAATAATTAGTTGAGAATATTTTGGATATTCTTGAGAGAGAATATTGAATAATTTTGAAATTTTGGTCTACAACTTGGAAAAATAAATTCTTTATTCATATGGAGTTATGAATTGTGTGGGATTAACTAGGTGAAGTCAAAAGCCCTAGAATTAATTTTACAATTAATAAATAACAAATTTTTAGATTTTGCCCATCTTTTCATTAATTTAGTTAGTTATTTAGATTAATTTAATTTAGTTGCTTTCTGTATTAAATTTCAATTTTCCAAATAGTAATTCATCTAGTAATTTTGTTACTCAGTAAAATAATTAGTCCCTGTGGGTTCGACACTCTTTTCACTTAACTATACTACTTGTGATTTTGTACACTTGCAAATATTCACATCAAGTTTTTGGCACCGTTACCGGGGACTAGTTATTCTTTTATTGATATTGAAAATTGCTAGATTTTTACTAGTTTTGATTTTTATTTTTATTTTAGATTAATTGTTTTTTTTACCTCTTTATTCTCTTTTGATTTATTTTTCTTTATTTATTTTTCAGGACTTAGGAGTGTATGCTCAGATCTAATCAATTGGAGCCTACATTTTTTGACCCAGAAATTGAGAGAACTTTACGTCAGATCAGAAAGAAAAAGAAAGAAAACACCACATCCTCTTTATCCATGGCAAATGAAGAGGAGAACAAAGTTTTGAGGGATTATGAAATGCCCTCAGTTAATGGAACAATATCAAGCATCAAAAGACCTGCAATTGAAGCAAACAATTTTGAAATTAAACCAGCAATTATTCAGATGATTTAGCAGACAGTTCAATTTGGAGGACTAGCACATGATGATCCAAATATTCACATCGCAAACTTTCTCGAAATATGTGATACCTTCAAACACAATGGAGTTTCTAATGATGCTATCCGACCGAGACTCTTTCCTTTCTCACTCAGAGATAAGGCAAAGGCTTGGTTGAATTCTTTACTGCCAGGAGTTATTACAACTTGGGAGGGCTTAGCAAAAAATTTTATGGCAAAATATTTTCCCCCAGCAAAAATAGTAAAGTTAAGAAATGACATCACAACATTCACTCAATTCGAGACAGAGTCATTATATGATGCATGAGAAAGGTACAAAGAGCTATTAAGAAAGTGTCCTCATCATGAACTTCCAAAATATGCTACAAGTGCAAACATTCTATAATGGTTTGGGTACTACAAATTGATCCACGGTAGATGCAACAGTTGGAGGTGCACTAATGAGCAAAACTCATGAAGCAGCTTATGACCTTTTAGAGGAGATGACATCCAATTATTATCAGTGGTCTTCAAAAAGAACAATGCAAAGAAAAGTGGCGGGAGTTTTTGAACTTGATCCTACTTCTACTTTAACTGCAAAGATTGATATTTTATCTAAGCAAACAGGTAATATGAATGTTAATTCTATTCAATCTAATATGATTTGTGATCTTTGTGCAGGAAATCATTCAAGTGCAGATTGCCAAGTGGAAAATCCTTTTGCTCCATCAAATGCTGAACAAGCAAATTATGTGTCAAATTTTCAAAGGCAAAACAACCCTTATGCAAACACATATAATCCAGGATGGAGAAATCACCCCAATTTTTCTTGGAACAATAATCAAGGAGGAGCTAGACCACAACAAAATTTTCAACAACAGAGAAGCCGACACTAGAAGAGATGTTCATGCAACACATGCAGAAGACAGAGCAATACATGAAAAAGACAGATTTGACAATCCAAAATGTTGCAAATTCAACTTCGGTTTCCATTCACAATCTTGAGGTACAAATTAGTCAAATTTCAAATATTCTTAACGAAAGAACTGCAGGAACATTACCAAGCAATACAATAGTCAATCCCATGGAGCATGTCAAGGCAATAACACTTAAAAGTGGGACAGCAATTGAGCAACCACAAATCAAAAATGTCGAACAAAATGTGGTTGAAAAGCAAGGTGAGAACGAGCAAATTTTGGAGGAACAAACGAAGCACAAAGGAGCGTCAAGCCAAACAATTTCAGGAAAGTTTAATTCTAACACTTGTACTAATTCTCCTTATGATCCACCTATTCCTTTTCCACAAAGACTTAAAAAGAATAAGCTTGATAATCAGTTTTCAAAATTTTTAAATATTTTCAAGCAGTTGCATATTAATATTACTCTTATTGAAGCTTTAGAACAAATGCCTAAATATGCTAAATTTTTGAATGATATTTTATCAAAAAAGAGGAAGCTAGAAGAGCATGAGATGGTGATGTTAACTGAAGAAAGTAGTGCTATTTTACAAAAGAAGCTGCCACCTAAACTTAAAGATTCAGGGAGTTTTACAATTCCTTACACTATTGGAAATTCTTCTTTTCATAAAGCACTATGTGATTTAGGAGCAGATATTAATCTTATGCCATATTCTGTTTTTCAGAAAATTAGGTATTAGAGAAGCAAAGCCTGCCACAATTTCCTTGCAATTGGTGGACAGGTAAATCAAATATCCAAGAGGGATCATTGAAGATGTTTTGGTGAAAGTTGACAAATTTATATTTCCAGCTGATTTTATTGTGCTTGACATGGAGGAAGATGAACAAATTCCTTTGATTTTGTGGAAACCTTTTCTTGCAATAGGGAGAACATTGATTGATGTGCAACAAGAAAAACTTATTCTAAGGGTTGACAACGAGCAAGTAACATTTGATGTTTTAAAATCCATAATGTTTCCTACTGAGGAACAGTCGTGTTTTCAAGAAAGTAAAACTAATTTAATTGTGGGCGAGAACCATAAGGCTGAAATTGAAAAGTTACCTATAAAAGTATGTCCAACAAATTCAGCAACTCTTGAAACAGAGAAATAAAAGATTTTGAAATATGTTATGTATTTGGATACTGCACCATCTATTCATTCATTTTCTCAGCAAAAATTCAAAAAGGTGGGGATATAAAAATCGTCATCATCAAGGAAGAAACGACTCAAATTAGACCTTGAACCTAATTCACACATGAAGAGAAGTAATAGAAAAGATGTCTTGATGTTGTTGGATCTTGGCGTCACATAACCATCTCTTTATCAAGTCTGGCTGAAGACTTAAAACTTAGCGCTTCTTGGGAGGCAACCCATGCTTTCTTTTACTGTATTTAGATTTGATTTTTCTTTTATTTTATTATAATTATACTTTTTGATTTTATTTTGTAGGACTGCATAAGTTTGGAAGTCGCTAGGCGAAGCTGTTTTCTACACCTATATTGATGGCTGTTTTTCAGCATGATGGAGTCAGAATCTGGAAAAGTGTTCTCAAAAGAAATTGTAGGAAATTGTCTTAGCTTTCCATTATAAAAAGAATCAGCCCATTTAGACATCTACAGCTCGAGATATCGCTGAAAAACTGAACGTCACGCGTGCAGAATTTTTAAGACGAATCAGGGGAGAAATTCTGAACTTTTTGCATTCTTTTTTGTTTTTCTTTTTCCTTTTCCATTGAGGACAAGTTTGGGGGAAGGGTTACAAATTTATTTTTTATTTTATATATATTTTAAAAACAAAACAAAAAGGGATTTCAATTAGGCTTACTATTACACTTTTGAGTTCTTTATTGTGCTAAAGTATTGAAATGATTTTTTTTAGGATAGACAATTTCTTATAAAGCAAGATTTTGGCATACCCATTTATTTTAGGATTATTGAATTTCAAAATTCCTTACAAAATTTTTAAGAGTCATGCGATTATACATAAAAGAAAAAAATGTGTTGTTTTTTCTTGTGATTATCCCCTTTGATCTAGTCCTAAACAGAGTTTAAGTAAATAGAGTGTTAATGATCAAATAGTTCAATGAATAAAGTCTATCTACTCCAATGTTTTGAGTTGCTTAGTAACTAGGGGTATTCATCACAAATGCTTACTTTTACGTTAAATGGCAACTTGAAATATGAGTATGCAAAGCACTTTAAGTTTGTGACTTGTTGAGTAACCGGGTGAATTCATCACAATTGTTTTGCATTCGTGTCAAAAGGAAAGTGACAACTTAGAGAAGAAAAAAAGAAAAAAAAAACTCTAGTTTGCTATTCGGTTTGTAGTAGTGAGAAGGGGTAATCACAGATAGAGTTGTTACATACAATAATTACATTACTTGCATGACAAATATGATCATGTTTGGAATTATGAATAAATAATTGCACTAGAGAAAGTTGGTATGCTTAGTTTTACTTTATTTGCTATTGTCTATATTCTAAATTGAAAATTTGATGCTTACATAATGAGATCTCTTAGTGTGATGTGTTGAGCTATTTTTAATCCCTTATTCATGATTTTACTTTTTGCTCGAGGATAAGCAAAATCTTAAGTTTAGGGGTATTTGATGTGTCTAATTTTTATATAATTATTTGTACTCATTTACCCATTAAAATTGCTTATATCCGTCTATCTTGTCAATAATTTATCTTATTTCCATAGATTTCAGTTAATTAATTATTTTTGAAGGAATAATATTTTTGATACAAAAAGGTGAATATTTTTGGTAAAAATCAACAGACAAAACAAATATATTGATTTATTTATTTATTTATTTATTTTAAATGAGCTAATATGACTTTTAGTTAGTTTAATTAATTTAAACTAATTAATTTTTATTTTATTTTTAAATCCTAATTTTTACTTTATTTTGTGTGTGCAGCATGTGAAAGAGAAGGAAAAGAAGCAAGAAAGAAAAGAGCAAAATTAAAGAAGGAAGGAAATAAAAAAAAGAATATGGGTTTTTCTGCAAAAGCAAACCCTAATTCTCCTATCCGTATGCCTATAAATATAACACCAAGAGAAGGAGAAAAGAGAGCACGTCATATGAAAAAAAGAAGAAGACAAGGACAACTACTTTCAATTAATAAAAAACACGCACAGATACAGAGCTCTCTCGCTAAGCTCTGTGGCGTGTGGTTCAAGACAACGGGGAAGCAGTCAGGCAACGTGACGCGTGACCTGGGCATGGGCACTGTGTTCGAGACGCTGACGGGGCATTTGGGATTTGGCGTGACGTCAGCCGAGAGAGACAGCGCGTGTGTTCGAGATGCTGACGTGGCACAGAAATCGTTGCAGATAGAGGAGAGAGAACGGATTTGGCTTTGGGCATGCTTTTCGAGGCTGTTCAGTTTGAAATTTCTTTTAAAAAGCAGTCACTTTTTTGTATCTCTTTTCTTCTAAATTTTATTATGCAATCCATGAACAAGTTTGTTAGTTGCGAATTTATTATGAACTAAATTTATTTTTCTAGGACTTCGATGTAGCCTAGTTTTGAGGACACAATTTCAATTCCATATTATTTTCTATTTTTCCATGGTTGTGTGTTTGATTTTTTATCTTAATGCGTACAATTGGTTGACCGACATTTGCATGATCTATTAAATCATGGAGAGACCGAACTGGTAATTTGTGATTAATAAAATTAAACATCGTTATAAGAGCGAATTGCTGTTAATGTGACTGTTAAGAAATCCATAGATCTTAATGAATTTTCAATTAGTAATTTGTGCATGAACTATGAAAAATAATTAGTTGAGAATATTTTGGATATTGCTTGAAAGAGAATATTGAATAATTTTGGGATTTTGGTCTACAACTTGGAAAAATAAATTCTTTATTCATATGGAGTTATGAATTGTGTGGGATTAACTAGGTGAAGTCAAAAGCCCTAGAATTAATTTTGCAATTAATAAATAACAAATTTTCAGATTTTGCCCCTCTTTTCATTAATTTAGTTAGTTATTTAGAATAATTTAATTTATTTGCTTTCTGTATTAAATTATGATTTTCCAAATAGTAATTCATCTAGTAATTTTGGTACTCAGTAAAATAATTAGTCCCTGTGGGTTCGTCACTCTTATCACTTAACTATACTACTTGTTGCGATTTTGTACACTTGCAAATATTCACATCAACTGACCACAGTGATCTGAATCCGACGGTTGTTAACACGGCTGATGGACCTGCAAAAAACTTGAAACACTGGGGGTGGCCCCAGCGACAGACCCTCTGATGCTCAAGTCAGAACCAGAAAGAGAAAGAGAAACTGACGAATTGTTGATTACCTTCTGACTGGGGGGGGGGGGTATTTATAGGCCTGAGAAACATATCAAGAGATTGATCTAGATCCGTTGAATCGATATGAATTCCTTATCTCCTTTATGTTTCTCCTCCCCAAGAGATAAGTTCTCTTGTCAGGGGATAAGAGATTTGACTCCTATCATTCATGGGTTGGGTGTCTCTCTTAGCGGGCCTAGTCTGTCACTTTTTTATGGGCTTGGAAGAAACCCATGTCTTGTAGAGGGGCCTACAGAAGGCCCGAACCTGTTAAGGAGGCCCGTTATGATTAATCTGCCTGTAGAAGCTTTGTGATCTATGATGGAATTGTACGACCCTGATTCACTGTGATTTTTACCATCATCAGTAGGCGCCACTCCACATTTGTTTTTCCGCAAATATGGGCTATCAGAAATAGCAGCTCATAAAATTTTCTCATAGTTCCATTTTTGGTTGGATGCAGGGCCGGCTGGGCGACCGCACAGGGCCCCCTTCAGGGGAGGGGCCCAAATTTTTTTTAAGTATATTGGATTAATGGTCTTATAATTAATATATTGATTCATGGGTTTGTAATTAGTTTTTAGGGGATGGCCCAATTTAATAATCCTTCTCTCTTCCATTGTCATTTCAACTTCTTCAAAAAAAAAAAAAAGGGTCCAGCCTCTACATCTTCAAATTCTCTCTCTCTCACTCACTCTCTCCCCTGGACCCCTTCCGCCATCTTCAGAGTTCAGAATTTCAGATCTTCTTCAAATTGTCAATTGAGAATTTTCGTTTATTTCTATTAGTTGTAGGTCTTCAATTTACTATGTTTCATTTGTTCATTCATATTTTCTATGCTGTGAAACAGAGTTACAGAGTAAGATAGTTGTATAGCTGAAGTAATATATAGAAGGTATGTGTTTTTCGTTCCTTTGCATTGTAAGATTATCATTGCTTGATTATTTATTTGTTCAAATTAATAAGGGGTTTCTGATAATTTCATTCATAATTAGGTTTTCTTGGGAAAAAAATCATTTGGAGAGGTTGTTTGTTGTATGTCCCTATTGCTTCTGTTGACTATCAATTTTGGAGGAAAATATTTGTCAGTCTGATGTTGATTAATTGATCAAATGTTAAATGTAAAGACTATGAAGCGACGGAGAAAGAATTAATTTTCAAATTATCAGTTGAGAATTTTCATTCGTTTCTTTTAATGAGTTTTTTTCTTTCTAATTTCCAAATGTTCTGAGAATCTAAACTATAAAGTACTATCAACTTATGTTAGTAACTTAGTATTGGAACAATTTTAACTTATGCTTCCATAGCATATGAATGGTCTATTCATTTCCTGCAATCAATCCATAATTTTCAGTTGAAACCCGAGTCCTCTAAAAATCGAATCTTTCCTGTTGGGTAACTCACCAATTTGAACCTTTGATTCTAAAATGGTTGAACCAATAGAACCAGTTGGGTGCCTAAAGTTGGAATGGAGTTTAAGTGTGATGAAGATGCCTACAATTTTTACAATGAATATTCCAAAATGGTAGGATTCAGTGTTAGAAAGCTTGGTTGAATCGAAGAGCATCAGGTGTGATTACGTCTAGGACTTTTGTGTGCTACAAAGAAGGGTTTCAAGGGAACAAGAAGGATGATTTTACTTCTAAAAATGCAAGAAGAAATCATTTTAGATGAGATGTGATTGATTTTATTTTTTTTTGGCAGGTGCAAGAGTCGCCAAGAAGAAATCATTTTAGATGAGATGTGATTGATTTTTTTTTGGCAGGTGTAAGAGTCGCCGTCACTATACTTAATAAAAAATATTGAGTATTTGGTGTCATAAAACAAAACGAATGTAATCTTTATTTTTCTGGGTATTGTTTTTATGTCTCCCGCCTTTATATTATATTTTATTAATATATATAAAAATGTTGGATCCTGTATGCAAGGCAGATAAAACTGGAGGGGGTGAATAGTATTATAAAAAACTATTAAAAAATAAATAAATATTAAACTTGAAAGACCAGTTAAGTCGAATGGGACGAAACATTAGTCAACTGGATCGAGAGATAATTAAAAAGAGAGTTGATCAACTCGAAGAACAGCGAGTCTGTAAGTCGAATTAATAGGAATACCAGTCAACTGATCAGACATTGACAGACTAAATAAAATGCAGCAAAATTAAATTTACAAGTTAGAAAGACCAAACCACAGAGAAACAGCAATGCTAACACAGCGATATATCCTGGTTTGGTCCTCCCGACCTACGTCCAGTTCCCAAGCAACCCACTTGAGATTTCTCATTATTCTTGAAAATATTTACAAGAATACCCTACGACCTTTGACAACAACTATGCCAAACCCATAGACATCTCTCACCGCTAGAGAGAGCAAGACCCCACTTTACAACCTGGAGTGAATACTGACTCTTCACCAGGAGCCCTTCTCTCCAACCAAGAGTACCACTCTCAAAACCCGAGAGTGAACAATAAAGAAATCAAAAATTACAACACCTAGAGCCTTGATTTTTGAATGTGCTTTTTGTATTGAGGCTATAGGCCAACTTCTAATCGCAGTCTTGAACTTAATTGTTATTATATAAGACTGAGATTAGAGAACCAAGTCTAAGAGAGTGAGAGTTTTTTGAAAACTTTGAGTTCCTTTTTATAAACACTTGAACAAAAGCAAAGACTTGTTTAATGCATTGGGTAACCTTTTTCAAGTGAAATCTGGACTCTATTTATAGAGTAGAAACTCCAGAGTCGTTGGAAAATAGTTATTCAACTGTCATCAAACGGCAGAAAAGATTTTGAATTTGAAAATCAAATTTAAACCCCAGAAAACTGTCAAAACTGCTCGAACAGTCGACTAGGTTGCCAAAGGAGTCGACTGGTCAGAGCTTGAGTAAGTTCAGATTGTTTTGTACTTGAACAATCGACTGCTTTAGCAAAGTAAGTCGACTGGTATTTGACAGCTGAACTCATACAAGATTGAATTTGATATTTTTGATTTTAATAA
The DNA here is from genome assembly GCA_017893485.1 of Hemerocallis citrina. Taxonomy (NCBI): domain Eukaryota; kingdom Viridiplantae; phylum Streptophyta; class Magnoliopsida; order Asparagales; family Asphodelaceae; genus Hemerocallis; species Hemerocallis citrina. The sequence goes on from CM030361.1 coordinate 43,676,310, forward strand.
ACTTTATTTTACTCCTATAGGATGTGTGAGTGTGTGCATCAAGGCTATTACAAGATTTCTAAGCAGACATATCAAAGATTACAATTTTGTACAACAATTTATATAAACACTCTTTTGTTCTTGAGCTGATCACTATGAAAATCTTTGAAGCTTTGAATGACACTTGTCTTGTAGCTTGATATTAAACCTTGAAAGCTTTGGGTATGCACTGCAAGAGACATGTTAAATAGAACATATGTGTATCGTGTTGTAGTCATCAAAATCAAGAATCTACAAAAAAATACATGCATATCTATGAAGGACCCAAAATTTTTTTTGCCCAGGGTCTCAAATACCTGAGGATTAGCCCTGGTTGGATGTATGGGAGAAGAGATTCCAGGTGCAACAGTGGTCAATATTACTATTAAATGATTATCTTAATTTGTGGGCTTTGTTTTTATTTTCTTAGATAACTTTGACCACCCTATTTTCTTAAAAAAAGAAAACACTGACCACGTGTACAACCTTCATAAAATGCTAAGATTGAATTTGCTGATCACTCTGTAATAGACTTGGGTTATAGTACTTTGGGTATGCGAGTCTGTTTTTACCTTGCAGTACTTAACTTGGTTGTTCATTCTGATGGTTTGTAATTTTGGGAGAAGAATGTGAACCCTTATTTTGTTGGTTGAGATTTATCTCATCTATTTTAACAATAAATAAATAAAATAAAAATGACCACCAGGAACAAGTTCTGCAATAATAAAATCTTATGAATGTTTTCATACTACGTTTTGTTGGGTAACTGATTAAAAAAATTAACATAATCAATGGAAATAACACTTTTCCTTTAAAGAATAAAAAAATTAAAAAAAATTAAATAGTTAAACTCTCTTTACATCATCATCCTAATCATCCAACTTTTTCTTCCAGAGCAAGATGACTAAGTATTCCTTGGTACTCGCAGTCCAACCTCCTCATAACTTGTTATTGTACCAAAAGACACCCTTTCGTCCATTCTCCTCCTCTACATACAAGCATTCCTTGGTCTCCCGCCAAATTGCTTTAAGAACTGGAGTCGAATCGAATTTATAATAGTCCCCCAATACCACCTTCAGTGCCTTAATTGCCTCTTTTCCGTGATAATGTGGAAGTGTGGAGAAAAAATGGTGCATGATATGCGTTGTTCCACAATTGTGAAACCTCCAATTCATAACCCTCCCATAAGCCCTATCCACCGTGGACAGCGCCCCCCTCAACCAGTCCCACTCCATCGAGTCATAGTGTGGCAACTCAGCATGTGTATGTTGCAAAAAAGTAATCAAAACTAAACAACCTCCCATAATCATCAAGGGCACTCCATAAATCATAACAATCCAACCGAAGGAATAGGCAACAGACAATCGATAGAGTGCATAGCAGACTGCAAGAATACCAGCATCAGATGCAAAGACTAAACTACGTTGGTTACCAGTGAATATAGGTCCGTAGGGATCGAAGTGACTAGTGAAGCGGGGGTAGTTTCGACCAGAAGCATTGATGGCAAGGTAGAGTGGCCAGCCTACGGTTAGGCAGAGGGAGATGTAGATGAAGCGACCAAATGGGTTGTCGAGGAAGGGAGCAAACCAGGGTAAGGATGACTTGAGTTGTGGGAGAAAGACTTCTTCGTGTTCTAGGGATCCGGTATTGGAGTGGTGATGGCGGTGGCTTATTTTCCAAGAGTAGTACGGAACTAGGAGGAAAGAGTGGATGATGAAGCCAAGTATGTCATCAAGGAGTTGGTAATCAGAGAATGCATGGTGGCCTAATTAATGGCCGAGGATCCAAAGGCCAGCCAAAGTAAGGCCTTGTGGAATCCAGTAGAAGAGGGACCAAGAAAGAAAGGAGTATGGGTAAGTTAAATGGCTGGGGAGGTGGTAGATAGCAATATAGAGTAGAGCGGAGCAAAGGGAAATGTTAGAGAGGAGGTAGAAGAGGGAGCGAGGGAGGGAGCGGCAAAAGCAGTGGGAGGAATGGCTTTTTTGAGTTGGGAAAGGGTGAATGGAGGTTTTGTGGTGGGGACGTGACCTTTGTGACGAATCATGATGGGGTGTGAAGAGAATACTTCTGCAGAGGCAACCATTGTTCGCAAGCTTAGCCTTTTTTGCTTTGTTCTAGCTCGCTATAGAAATCTAAAACCAAAGTGGGATCTTGATTAAATTCTCACCACACTCTTCTCTACTAATGTTCACTACTTGCTGTTTGTTCTTTCTTGTTCTACATCTCTGTGTTGCTAAATGACCTCTATTCATAATGCTCAACTTTATCCTGGAGACTTAATCACACATGTGATTCAAACTTTTGCAACTGGATATAATTCTCTAGTTCTTAAATTCATATTTAAGTTCACTGTTATTTTCCACTCAGTCTCTGGTCTATCGACTGTCTTCACATTATTGGATTCTAGGCTACAGTGTGCTCCCTGGATACCACCCACGCCTTTGAATATTAAGGAAGGTGTTTAATGTTGGCTGCATACTTTAAAAAATAACAATAAAAAAGTGTGGACGATGCGTGTGGATTGTGGAACTACACAGCCACATACAAGAAAACAAGCCATATAGATTTATTTGGAAAAAAATAAGAAAAAAAAGGGAAGCAGAGAGAATTGATCAGAATTAACAATAATATTAGTAAGTACTGTTAATAGTTCACTAATGTTATCCTGTGCAAATTACACAGCCTACAATAATTTTGAGGGACTTATAAAATTATATGGGACTCTAAAAAAGTGAGAAAATTGGGAAAAACTTATGAATATCATCTCTACCGTAATTACTGAAATCTTCATTATCATTCTCATATAGGAAGATGGTTTAGAGAACCACTGTCGAACTATAATATTATCCAATTTAATATTACTAAAGCTAAAAAATGCATGCAATAAAAAGATGTCGCAAATTCAATTAATTTATGTTAACAAGTATATTACAACATCATTAACATTCAGTAAATAAGTTATACATTATAAACCATGCATTATAGCACATGTTGGGTTAAAGATAATAGACTAAGAAAATCATATAAAAATAATTTTATGAATTGTGTTTGCTTAAAAAACTAATTCTAAGATAGGAGATGGGGGTGGATTTGGGAAGAGACATGAGATTTAGTGAGATTGAGGAAATGGGAGGAGAAGAAACTGTGTTTGGAAAAATGAGAGGTGTTTATTTTGTTTTGATTTTTTAATAAAATAGTGTGTAGTGCAGGGGTTAATTAGTTAAATATGAATTCCTACTTTTTCTCTTTTTTTTGTTTCAAAATAGAGAAAGAAAATAGGGCGTAGAATCTCTGGTTTAATAGTATAATATATATAGTGTAATATATAGATATATTATCTGTTACCCAGATCCCACACTGAGTCAAAATTTTGCAATTGGATATAATTCTTATTTTGACAATTCTTTTCCACTCAGTCTATTATTGACTATCTTCATATTATTGGACTCAAGGCAGCAGTGAACTTCCTATTATTGGACTCAAGGCAGCAGTGAGCTTCCTATTATTGACTATCTTCTTACTATCTTCATATTGTTGATTATACATTTAAAATATACTTGTCACACCTTTGAACATTAAGGAATATGTTTAATGCTGCTAGCTTACTAATATAAAAAAAATAACAATAAAGAAATATATACGGATAATGCATGTGGAACATGCAGCCACAAGCATCAAAACAAGCCATATTTTGTTGTTGTTGAGAAAACTGAAGAACTAATCGACTCGGAATTAAGCCGCCAATATAATAATTAATATTATTAAATTATTGATAATTTATAATACACTAAAATGGTTTCTTGGTTGGAGGCTTGCAACTATAGGGTGGCCAAGGCTCTCCTACTGAGTTTAATTTCTTGGAAAAGGCCGTGAAGTTTAATTTGGAACCTCCAAAGTGGTATACGTATATTCTGACTTCTAATTTATACTAGTTGGAATTTGCCGTGCACTCAGTGCCTGTTGCTTGGTCAACGTGCCAATTGAATAATTTAACAATATTTTATTTTGGACTCCAAAGCCATTTTAGGCTAAAAATAAGTCCACCCAGATAGACCCTTAGTAACTTTACATTTTGTTCATCCTTAGCTGAGGATCACCTACACACTGCTATCATCAATATGGTCACAATATCAATTTACATAATATGTTTTTTAGTTTAGCATCATATTATCATAACACACTAAATCCCTTAAGGCTTATTAGCATCCACAGTCATCTGGAAGCTATCTTCTCGGTGAAAACTCCCTCCTGGTATTATGGTTCACAAAACTCGCATCCTAGATCATTGCAAGCCTCTCCAAGAAATATATAACATCTAACATAATAATTTTAGTTTGCATCATAGAAAATTGTTACTTATAGCATAATTGAGCGAATTATGTATTTAGCTATCTTCCATATTGGGTTCATTGTACACAATGTACTCTCTTTCTGCCTCCTCTGAGCTTAGTGTTCGTTGCTATAGGCTTCATTTCTGGGAACATCTCGACATTACAAGCTTCCTCACCAATTGTTTCACATACTTCTATAGGAAACACATATAGACTATGTTATCGAAGACTCCAAGTATATATCTCTTCTTTCTCCTCTATCATGATGTTTTATTTAGGTGATTCGCCAATTACATTTGTTTCTTCTTAGTTTGGTAAATGTCATATTTATGGAAGCCATTGGTGTTAAGGCTCTCTTCATCGCACACTTTGCTCATGCACTCAGATACTAGGGACTGACTCATAGTGATGGTTGTAACTTCTTTCGACCTTTCACGAAAAGCGAAAGTTGTACCAGTTTGCTCTGTGTACTCTCTTTGGTTGTAGTTAGCTTGGCTTGTAGCAAATACTGTGATGTTATTTCTATCAAGGATAAGAATTTGTTGTATAAGAATCACTGGAAAGTTCCAATTTGCATGCAAAAGGTCGAAGAAATAAATAATAAACAACATGTAAGAGTATTGTTGTGCTCGAATGTGATTAAGGTTGAAGAAATCAGAATAACTTGAATCAAAGGTGTTTCTTGTAAATCTATATAATAAAACACAAAGAAAGCTATCAAGTGGCCCTCCTTCAATCCTCCCAAAATCAAAGGCCCAGATCTAACCTCACAAAACACATTTTCCCCCCAAAACTCAAATTCAAATCCCCACAAAACAACTCCTTTATTTATTTAAGTATTTCTCTCTCTCTCTCTCTCTCTCACTCTCTCTCTCTCTCTCTCTCTCTCTCTCTATATATATATATATATATATATATACACACACACACACATACACACACACACACACACACACACACACACACACACACAAGCTATGTTTGGGTACATAAGAACCATCGAAACCACTTGCAACCATGAAACTCGAGTTTCAAATAGTTTTAAAAACATCCTAAACCCTACTTTCCAGTTTGTAAATATCGTTTCCATCTCTTCAACCTCGATAAGCAGTTTCCACCATACTCAAAACCCACCAAAACGCAAACTTCACACAAACACCAAACCCCTCTTCTCGGAGCTTGGCTTCCATCATGTTTCATAATTTCAAGTAATCAAACACAACTGTAACACCCAAATCCACATCATCTCAGGTTCTGAATTTTCAACTAAATAGCCACAAGCCCTAAATAAGTCCATCTCATAATAGACTAACTCTATATGAGTTAGTATATATATATATGAATCTGAGAAAGAAAGAAGCTGCGAAATGACTATTTTGCCCTTCAACATATCAGTTGATGGTCGAATCAAATCTTGACCATCGAATCGCAATCGAACGACTGAGAATCTCAGCTCACGATAAGAATCTCAGCTCACCATCTCATAATAGACTCGCTCCTATTAATCATTAAATTATAGTGTGCAACTTTAGAAACATAATCCATCTCATCATCACTTATAACCAATGAGGAAAAATAAAGCTCAGATATTAATAATTCATCACTAGTCACTCCTACAAATCATTAAATAAATGATGAATAGTGTGCAACTTCAGAAACATAATCCATCTCATCATCACTTATAACCAATGAGGAAAAATAAAGCTCAGATAGGATTAATTCATCATTAGTCACTCCTACAAATCATTAAATAAATAATTCATAGTGTGCAACTTCAGAAACATAATCCATCTCATCATCACTTGTAAAACTAGAATCCAAGTCCTCCAACGAGGAAACAAACTGACAATCACATGAATATAACAGACCAGTAGACTACTATAGCATAATAAAGTCATGGTTAATAGTAAACCAAACATAAAATAGAATGATACTGATTTGTTTCACACCGTGAACCACCACCAATCGAACTATCAACAATCAAACCTAAAATATAGAAAGACCAAACACCAAAATGGATAAATGGGATTCGAATACTTCCCTGACATATTGTAGCTGATCATCTTGTTCCACACACTATTCTTGAGATGCAAACATTACCTAAAAAATTAATTTTCAAAGCAAGCAATTAATTTACAAAATAAGGGATTTGAAAAAAAAATTGGGAAAAAAAAGTTCACAAAATTATACCTGATTCGAAGATGTCGGGGTGGAGAAGAAAGGTGGAGTTAGGGTTTCAAATGAGTGGGTTTCGATAGCAGCCAAACCCATCAATGGAACAAAATCAAAAACCAAAAACCCTAGCTTTGAAAGAGATGGAGAGAACGGGACAGATGAGCAATGCATCAAGAGAGAGGGAGATCACGATCGGGTGGGTTTCGATAGCAGCCAAACCCCTTTAAACCCCAACACTCCATTTCCCATTAAAATGGACCAAAATCAAAAATCCTAGCTTCGAAATGCTCATAAAGGGAGATGGGCGACGCATCTAAGAGAGAAAGAGAATGGGAGAGATGAGCGACGCATCGAAGAGAGAGAGAGAGAACGAGTGAGATGGGCGACGCTTCATCGAAGCTATGGTTTTTTGGGGGCGCTGAGATTACTTCGGATTCGTCAAGGAGAGAAAGAGAGAGAACGGGAGAGAGTAGCTCTCCTAAGAAAGAGATGAGTTGAGAAATGACTGTATTGCCCTTCTACATATCAGTTGATGGTCGGATCAAATCTTGACCATGGGATCGCAATCGAACGGTTGAGAATCTCAGCTCTCGATAAGAATCTCAGCTTCACAACTCTTAATAGACTCACTCTATATATATATATATATATATATATATATATATATATATATATATATATATATATATATATATATTGCCCTTCTACATATCAGTTGATGGTCGGATCAAATCTTGACCATCGGATTGCAATCGAACGGTTGAGAATCTCAGCTCTCGATAAGAATCTCAGCTTCACAGCTCTTAATAGACTCACTATATATATATATATATATATATATATATATATATATATATATATATATATGGCTGAAAATCCATTGAAGTGTTACAAAATTGTATGGCTAAAAATTATTGTTTTTTATAGTCACATGATGGATGGGCAAATGAATTTCAAATGATTTGATTTTACATATTTAGACTAATTTAGATGTGTAGATCAATGTGAAGGCCGAGTGCACACGGAGGGGTGGTGCACAATGAAAGATTTTCCTATAATATGCAGAGATAACCAATACTTCTTATTTCCCAAGAAATACAAAGATTACAAAAAAGATTACAACTCTCAATCTCTCTCCCTCACCTTTGAAACACTCGACACAATCTCCTCTTGAACTTGAACAATGATAACTGATACCAACCGTAGAGTCTACAATCATATATATAACCCCCAAGTAAACCCTAAAAGATAAATACAAATCCAGTTTATTGGGCCTTAAACTCGTCAGGCCAAATAACGCATAGCGCCGCTGTCGGTCGATCGCACCCTCAGATCTGTCGACCGCAATGTGTAAAGTCCACACCCGAGACATGACCGGTCGGCTGCACGGTCGACCGTCCCCTTCTCTGTTGAACCCTGTACACTCGAAGAACCTCATACAGTCAAGGTCGATCGACCGCACCCACGGTCGGTTAACCGCAACTCTCCAGACTGCACATCTTCTACTTGCTGTTGCTGTTGTCTCTTGCTATCTTCGTCTTCTCCTCTTCTTCTCCAACTTCAAGTACTCAGTGCCTACGTGTATTTGAGGCTACAATCCTAACAAATTCTAGGTATTGGAATAACCAAGAGAAATGGAGAAGTATGTTATGGAGTGTACATGCAATGTATGGATTTAAACATGCACACAAAAGGAAAATGATGTTTAAGAAATCATATGTACCAAATAGTAATGCACCGGAAAATTGGAGATCTATTTAATTTTGGATACTTATGTATATATGTGTATTCATGTATGTGTGTTGCTCTCTTGGCTTGCTCCCAATGATTTGATAATAATAAATATGGTACATGGCTATTTATCATACCTGCACAATAAATATGTAGCATCTTCCGTAATGAGCAATGTTGTGAAAATTGTATATTTTTTATCCGTGTAGTTGGCAGCTAGAGAGAAAGTAGGTGTTCTCCATTTTTTTTAAAAGCTAGGTGTTATCCACATTAATACATAATTAACCAAATTAGAAGCCAATGTACAATTAAAAAGGGGCCCACCAACAATATTTGCGCACTGCATTTCATAATGTATTCACTATGAAATAGACCAGCATGGAAATCAACTCATACGTATGCCTTAAAGGTTGAAGATGTGGAAAGGAAAACACGAAAATGGATGGTGATCTGGGATAACTATTATCTATTATTGACCAGAGAGGAAATGGTTAGTGATAAGAAAGGAAACAATACTTGTTGTACAATATCACGAGCATCTACTATAGTATATCGTTCTAAATATGGGCACCATTCCACAATTTTGGATAGGAAGGTATCTGTAGAGGGAATGACTGTATCTATAACGTGCCAATGTAGAACATTCTGTAATATAGTGAGATAGGATTGATGATCATTAGTAATTCCATATAGTTATACCTCAAACTACTTCTGAAATTGATATGCAAAGGAATTTAGTGGGATCAGTGTCCCTCAGAATAGGTCTACGGCTGAAAGTTCCACTTACCAGCATATAGCAGGTCATAGAATCAATAACACTTTTTATAACTGGGACTATAAGATAATGCAGTGTTGTATCTGTATCATTACACAAACATGAAATAAATGGTTGGGTTTAGTATTTCAAGCATCAGTGGCCAGAATTAAGCCTCCATTTTTTGTCTTTTGGATTTTGAAAGCACATGAAATACAATTGTATCAGTATAATTAAAGCAGACTCAACAAATTTTTTTTGTGCACCCTTGTCAGTGCAATTGATCAATAATATCTTTTGTTTGAATTGGATATAAATCTCATAATTCTTTTTACACATGTCAAGTTTTACCCATCTTTTATAAGTCCCTCACCATATTGATTTAAACACCCTTTATGTGATCCACATATAATGCACGCTACATAGTGGTAAGTTAAAGATGTGAAACAATGGTACATCAATATCCCATAATTTTGATAACACTTCAGAAGTAATATATAGAAAATTAATATTGGAATAAAATTATAACCCAACAAAATGAAACTGATATGTATGTATTCTATATATCTAATAGTAACCGAATGTTGAAATGCCTTACCAATTAGAAGCCACCGACAAGAAAACCTTCATTGATCAATGACAGGCCATGGAGGCAAAGGAAGGTTGATGGTTCTACTAACAAGATTAAACATGCCAAATTGGCAAAATCTTCAACAATAGATTTTATATTTCAACAACTTATCAGTAATAAAAGGATTAAAATTTTGCTCATGGTGACTATAAATCAACGGCAAAGCATGAAGTGCTCCATAAACTATTTCTGCCTATAAAACAAATCCCACCAATTTAAAAAGTTATTTACGATATACATTTAAAATTTGCAGATACAATGAATTACATGAATAGATACAACTAATTTAGTGAATCAAAGCAGGTCAAGGTGTGGTCAATATGAAGTTCTCCCACTACTACAAACTCTCTCACTTTTTCTATCAAATATATGTCTGAAGTTGAAACATTTCTACTACATGATTTACATATTCATCAATTGAAACAACTGAACCACGTGAATTTGGTGATTTTTGAAGTTCCTCGCATGAAATAAATAATAGATTGACAATATATTTGATCGATCAAGTAAATAGTATTGGTTAGTGTTATCAGAAGATGATGCGGAGAATGAGATATTATAGTAAAGTTAGGGGGAAATTTTGGAAATTTTCAACGCTACAGTCATTAATAAAACTGGGCTATAACGATATCTTATTTAGCAAAATGAACACCTAAAATGAATCAACATAAACCCATCCCTTTGTAACCCTACAGGGGAGAGATTGGAGGTCGAGCTGGAGGGTGGGATCGAAGAATGGGCGGGCAAGGAGGGACTTGATTTGGGAGATGGAGTTCTTGGGGTTGGACACGGTGGAGGAGGCGGCGACGGTGTTGGCGAATCGCTGCTTTTCGGTGAAGAAGACGATGGAGTAGGTAAGGCCGTTGGAATCATCGTTGAGGACGACGTCGATGTTGCATTGGCGGGCGACGACACCGGTGTGTTGCCGACATCGAATCCAACACTACTCATGGTCAGGATTTGGGTATTTCTTTCAGGGTTAAGGTTTCGGATTTAGGCATTGGGTTTTGAGAAATTGAGAGATATCAAGATTTTTGGAAAGAGATTGGAATTGTATAAAGGATGTATAGCTGTGATTAAGCCTCACATATAATCAATCAGATTCGATCGACGGTCCAGATCTGCTCTGGACAGATTTATTGTGGTTTTTATAATAGAAAATAGATTTCATTATACTTATTCATTAATTTGCTTATGACTCAGTTTCTAGCTAGCATACTAAGTTCAGATAAATTTTTGGTCAACTCTGTTATCCTAGTACAAAAATATTTTAATTTGTACGGAATCAAATATTACAGAATCAAAAATTTTCATCGGTAAGGAATCAAATATTACAGAATTCATTTCTAATGGATACCGTTACTAAAAATGATGCCCATATTCTAGCAATATATACAGGGCTGTGCAACGGATTAAGTTTGGCACGAAAGTGAACCGAACCGATCCAACCCGAGTCGGTGGATTTTTTTAAACTTGAAAATCCATCCAAACCTGAACGGGTGGGTTTTCAAAGAGCCATTTAAAACCCAGGTTGAGTTTGATTTATGTAACACACACACACACACGGACCCATTTTTATCCAGACCGAACTAAAACCCGAAACCGACCCAAACCCTAGGTATTGTATACATACATATATATTAATTCTAGGCCATTCATATTGGCAGAAGGAAGGATAGAACACTCTAACCTTCACACATATATTCGAGTTTTTATATGCAGCCTCAGTTCTCATATATCCCTAACACATTTGTCTTCATTGTGATTCAGAATATTTGTTATGTAACTCTTTGGTAGGAAGTTTGGTAGGAACTAGGAAGTTTATTAATTTGTTATGTATACCTATATAATATATATTTGGTACTTGGACATATTTGTTATATTATATAAAATTATCACGCCAAAATTATATATGTGCATTGTATATTTGTGTTTATTTTTTACCTCGAATTATCTTCAATAAAATAGTCTTTTTTATTATGTCATTTACTTGAAAGAAGTGGAGAAAAATAATTAAATTTGAAAAAAACCCGACTTACCCATTAACCCAACTCGAACCGAAAAAATATGATACCCGCTCGAACTGATGCGAAACCATTTGTTGCGGGTTCGGGTTTGTAATAAAATACCTAATGAATTTGGGTGGGTATTGAGTTTGAAAAAAAAGGACATGTATAAAAATGGTTCAAAATCCGTCGGACCTGACCTGTGGACACCCCGTCTACACACAAGGTTCATATATATATTTGGTCAGGTAATTATAGTAAGTGAGTAAACTTTTGGGTGTTCAATTTAAGGTAAAAATTCTACATCATTAAGCTATAATTTCTATGAAAAAATTCCAAAATTTACAATATATATATATATATATATATATATATATATATATATATATATCTGTGTGTGTGTGTGTGTGTGTGTGTGTGTGTGTGTGTGTGTGATTAGGTGCGAACCGTTCGCACCTGATCACGTGAGAATTCGCGCGTACCTTATATTCTATATATATATATATATGGAATGCTGATCATGTGCCAACCAGTTCGCACGGATCACGTGCAACGCAACCATCCGATTTGTGTGAACTGGCCTTTTGCCCAAATTTGGGTTTACCTAGAGCCATTGTTTCAAATAAGGACTTAGGTTATAATAGGTCACGTTTGAAACAACAACATCAATTGGTTCAAAAAGATAAATTCGAGTCAGAAAGTTTTTGCTCAAATTTCAACTAACCTGAAGCTGTTGTTTCAAACAACGACCTAGGTTATAATATGACGTTATTTGAAACAATGGTTTTAGTTGATTCAAAAAGACAAATTCAAGTCAGGGAGCAGAAACTTTTGCTCAAATTTCAACTAACTTGAAGCTGTTGTTTCAAACAATGACCTAGGTGATAAAAAGTCATTGTTTGAAACAACGACTTCAATTAGTTGAAAAAAGGAATTCACGTCAAAGAGCAAGAGTTTTTTGCTCAAATTTTGGTTAATCTTAATCCGTTGTTTCAAACAATGTCCTCAATTAAAAATTTGAAAAAAAAAACAAATTCATCAACAGCAACATCTGCAACAACTACAATAAGAGTAACAATTTCAACAACTTCATATACAATCTCAATCAATAACTTCATATACAACCACAATAAGTTTTTATGGGTTTCGAGAGGAGGAGGAGGAGGAGGAGGAGGACCTAGGTTATAAAATTTTATAGAAATTTTATAGCCTAAGCCGTTGTTGGGAACAACGGCCTAAGTTCTCAATTTTTATAACCTAGGCTATTGTTCCCAACAATGGCTTAGGTTCATTCAGTTTTTTAGAGCGAATCAGGCGAAGAGTTATTTGGGAAAAAATTCCCAAAATAACCCTCCGCCACTTAAGTGATAACGGGTGATGGGCCGAGGCGATCTGAGCTGCTGATCACGATCAAGAGCGATCCAACGGCCCAAATCGCTGTTTTCTAACCCGTGAAAACAAACTCATTTTCAATGGAGCATTTATATATATATATATATATATATATATATATATATATATATATATATATATATATTATAAGGCAATTTGAAAAAAAATAAAATCAAGTGGCTTCCTTCAATTGAAACAAAATCATTGACTAAGATTTACCCTCTCAAAAGACCTCCTGAAAGACATCCAGGCAATTTGAAAAAGAAAAAAAAACTGAAGTGACTTCCCTACAATTGAAACAAAATCAATGACTAAGATTTACCTTCCCAAAAGACCTCCCGAAAAACATTCAAGCATTTTGAAAAAAAAAATAAATCAAGTGGCTCACCTTCAATTGAAGCAAAATCAATGACTAAGATTTACCATCCTAAAAGATCTCCGGAAAGACAAAATTCTTTTACCAAAATAACCCACTTTTTTGAAAGTATTTACCAAATTGAACCACTTCGAAAGTATTTATCAAAAAAACCTTAGATAGCGAGTTTGGTTTAAACCTCACCGTTATCTGAGAGCGAGTGTATGGTTATGTGTTTGAAGAAAACATCAAGTATAGACTCACTATTTGAGATAGCGAGTTTATGGTTGTATAGAAAATTCCTTAATCGACCATCACTATCACAGGTAGCAAGTGTCTTTATACAACACTCGCTGACTGGGATAGCGAGTGTAAGGTGTTCTCAACACATTTCTCAACAAATTTGATTGTATCTCGGTTTTAGATATATCAAAATTCTCAACAAATTTGATTGTATCTCAGTTTTAGATATATCAAAATTCTTAACAAAATTCTCAACAAAATTTTCATGAAGTAGTATAAATACTCAACAAAAGCGCAAAGTAGGCCAAATTCTCAACAAAATTATTTACATATAATGGATCAAAATTTAAACTTTTGTTTTTCTTTAAAACTTCTCTTCATAATATATGATTATGAACTATGCCCATCTAATTAAATTGCAGCATGTCCATCAAATCTACAATTTTCCCAATAGGTAGAAAACATCAAATTAGATGAAACAAATTTAAGACTGGCACTGTTGATGTTTCATTGAACAAATAACCAATTTAACAACAATTTAACCAACAAAACCTATACCAATCCAACATGCTTATGAACAAGTTACACATATCATCACACAAATCACCATATAATTAACCAACATGCCTATGAATAAAACTTCTTATCAACAACTTACACATATAATTAACCAAATTAACCCAAAATCTTCTTCTCTACGATCAACACTGCTCTCTTCTTCTTCTCTATGATCACATCTAATTGCAAACAAAATTAATCCACAAATAAAATTAACCCAAAATCTAATTGAAAACGTATGAAGACTTACCAAACAATAGATAAGTTCTGTTAGAAGCAGGGGCGTATCTGAATTTTAGGGGGCCCTAAGCAAATTCTCAAATGAGGCCTTTTGCAAGTTGAAAAAATAATAATGACAATTATTTAAATGCAAACAAATTTGGAGCATTGGAGACCAAACTATATAAATAAAAACAAATTTATATATATGCTTCCAAAAAAAAGTTAACTGATAACGTACGTTTTTTATAAGAAATGTCTCGTGGCCAAAAAGAACCCAGACAAACTCTAACAACAAAAATAAAACATGTTATCTCAAAGAGGTATATATGATATGTTAGAGCACACGATCAAAATGAACGATCAGAATAAAATGATGATGATTATATGTATATGAGAATACTAGTTAAAGCTTAAAATGTAGAATAACCATATGCACTTGAAAATTTGGTTAGAAATTTATCATAAACAAATAAATGTGATATACCATAGAACATTGAAAAAATATCATAGAGTGACATACATGGGCTAAGTGAAAAATAATATTAAATTCATAAAATGGTAAAATGGCATGTATGAAAATGACACGTATGGCTATGTGAAAAATAATTAGTTTTAAAAATAAGAATGCTTAAAAAATTAATTGGCTCATGCAATTTTTGAACCTACAACTTTCACATTACTAACACAACACTCTAACCAAGCTAATAAGACAACTATTAATACAATGTAATTATATCGCAAAATATTACATTTTATTTTTTTAACATTGTAAATACTTAAAAAATATGGGGTCCTATAAAATTAGGGGCCCAAAGCTATTGCTTGGGCTGCTTGGGCCCAGATCCGCCCATGTTTAGAAGGTAGAGAACGAGGATGAGAGGAATGCACCCCTTTCGCCACAATCGTCTTCATCGTTCACGAAATCAACATAAATTGGGATTTACAGTGTTCGATTTAGGGTTTTGAGAGTGGGAGCAGAGAGGGTTGAGAGTGATGAAGTGAATTTGGGGATATTTTGGACGGATTTTGTTGAGAAATTAGTCGATTTTGGAGGCGAGGGTTTGGGTTTCTTTCAGATTTGGGAGAGAGAGTGGGTTCGATGAAATGAGGGAGATCCGAGATAGCGAGTCTATAAACTTCCCCAATCGACACTCACTATCTCAGTTAGCGAGTGCGGTATAAACATAAGTCTAATTGAGACAGAGAGTCTAAGCCAAGGAATTTGTCACATACTCGCTATCTCAGTTAGCGAGTGTGGTACAAACACACTCGCTATCTAAGATAGTGAGTTTGAATTTGGTATTTTTTCCTTTTTTCTCTGAAGTGTGGAGAAAAGCATAACCATACACTCTCTATTTCAGATAGCGATGAGGTTTTAACCAAACTCGCTATCTGAGATAGCAAGTGGATCATTTTGATAAATACTTTCTAAAGTGGGTTATATTGGTAAATACTTTCAAAAAGTGTATCGTTTTCGTAAAAAATTCGGGAAAGACATTCCCCACTACCCCTACCCCCACCCAAAAAGAAAAAAAGAAAAGAAAAAAAACTTAAAAACTCCTCACATTATTAATCTCTAGATGTTTGGGTTAAGTAAAATCTCTTTATCTAATATGATTAAATTTCAGGACATATATATATATATATATATATATATATATATATATATATATATATATATATATACTTCATTGGGTTAAATAAACTTGAACAACATAAACCTTCTGAGTTAAACCTAAAATTTTCAAATCTGATGGATGTTTATTTTGATTTTTGGGTTAAAGATAGAAACTTTTTATATTTGGGAAAACTTGGCTTAAATCTAGAAAAACTTTTCAGTACTTTCAGAATTGGGAAAAACTTGGCTGAAATAAAATGTTGGCTGAAATGAAAAGTTTCAAATTTCAGGAATTATTGTCTGAAAACTTTCATATATCAGGAATCTAAATAAACTTTCAGATTTCTGAAAATGTTAGCTGAATTGAAAAGTTTCTAAAAAAAAGTTTCATTGAATTCTTGTCTTACTGAAATGAAAAATCTAAACAACAAATTTTACCCAAATCTGAAAAATTCCGAGTTAAATACACTTTCCAAGTTTACCCAATTTTTTTTTCTATTAAAGCTATGTTTTGTTAAAGCTTTGGTGTTGTTAGGTTGATATATAGAGCACCGAGAGTATAGTATCTAAACTGAGAATATTTTAAAGATATATTTTAAAACTATATCTAAATTGAGTATAACTTTAAGTATATTTTAATTTTTCGTTAAAGCTTTGGCTTTGATGTTCTCAATTGGAAACATATCTATACTAAATCAATTTACATGTCTAAAATATTTTTGGTGTTCTCAGTTTAGAGTTAATCGTCAAATATTTTGGTGTTAGTTGTGTTGGCTAGAGCCTTGATGGCTCTAACCATATGATAAAATAATGAATTTAGAAATACCTTTGTGATTGCTTTATGACATTCTAATTGTTTTTTATAAGTTGTTGTAAAGTTTCTAGCCCGATGGTCTTGCATGTAAATGTTGATACCGATGTGATTTGTTAGTCAAACAGATTGCATATATTTTACTGTTTATGCCGTAGGCACGTGCCCACAGACAAATCTAGTGTGTGTGTATGTGTGTGTAGGTGTGTTGTGTGTGTGTGTGTGTGTGTGTGTGTGTGTGTTGTGTGTGTGTGTGTGTGTGTGTGGTGTGTGTGTGTGTGTGTGTGTGATCATTTAGTTACTGATCTTATAGCTTAGATAAAGATCCAACACCATCTAACCTTTATAAGATGTAGCATATGAGATTTCTGTGATCCAATGGCTCCAAATACTTTACTTAAGTTAGAGCGGAAAATAAACAAACAAAAAACCCTGTCCAGTTCATTTTCTGCTTGAAAAGAATTTTGGTTCTACTGCAGCCGTCCGATCTCTCCAAGATGTGTGCTTTGATCACTACATGATTTGCGCCCATCATAAAACTTAAGTGAATGTGGAGTCTGAACTCTGCAGTTGTCTAATCTTCCAAGGCACCATCATAAAACTTAGTTGAATGTGGGGTCTGAACTCTGCAGCCGTCCGATATTCCCAAAAGTTGAGCCCTGATCGCTCAATGATTTGCGCCTATCATAAAACTTAAGTTGAGATTTGGTATGGACTTGAACTGGGTATTTTAAGTTTTTTTGGATATATTTTTTTCTTCCTCTCAACCCGTGGCGATTCTATCAGAAGGCCTTCCGATCTCTACAGAAAGAGAGTGTTAAATTAAGTTATAAAAAAAGATCTTATATATATATATATATATATATATATATATATATATATAAGAGAGAGAGAGAGAGAGAGAGAGAGAGAGTCCCCTTCCGTTGTACACCACTTTCGTGTGCACTCGCTCTTATGGCCATCTCATGGTTGATCCAAATGTTTACATTAATCTACATGTTTATGTTAGTCTAAATATATAAAACCAATCATTTGAAATTCATTTTACAATCCATCATGTCATTAAAACAAACGATATTCAACCGTACAATTTTATCAAATGAATTTCAAATAACACTATTTTACATATTTAGACTAATTTAGACGTGTAGATCAATGTAAACAATTTGGATTATCCATGCGATGGCCCGTAGGGCGAGTGCACACGGAATTGGTGCACAACGGAAGCTCTCTCTCTCTCCCCCTTTTTCTCTTACTCTCTCTCTCTCTTCCCTATATATATATATATATATATATAGGGAAAGGATCCGTTGCACACTACTTTGGTGCTCACCACGTGAACACTATGCCTTCGGGCGTTCATATCGAAAATCCGAACCGTTCACATTGATCTACACATCTAAATTAGTCTAAATATGTAAAATCAAATCATTTGAAATTCATTTGCCCATCCATCATGTAACTATAAAAACATTGAATTTCAGCCATACAATTTTGTAACACTTCAATGAATGGGCAAATAAATTTCAAATGATTTGATTTTACGTATTTAAACTAATTTAGATGTGTAGATCAATGTGAACGGTTCGGATTTTCGATATGAACGCCTGAATGCGTAGTGTTCACGCTGTGAGCACCAAAGTAGTGTGCAACGGATCCTTTCCCTATATATATATATATATATATATATATAGGGAAAGGATCCGTTGCACACTGGGCTAGTGTGCAAGTGCGTGCGCACTGGCTGTGGACCGTCCGATCCAAGGAGCTGATCTTGATGGTCATCCAACGGTTCTTGCCCATTCCGATTCTCTGCCTAATATGGGGGGGGGGGGGTATAATCATAAATTCCCCCCCCCCCACTGTCTATCTCTCACACTCTTTCCCTCTCTCTCCCGCTCAACTCTTCATCTCCTTCGATCGAAAAGAAAAGAACCCTAACCCTAGCCCCTTTCTCCGATCGCTCTCATCTGCGTCCCCCATTCCCTTCCGCTCCAACTCCAGCCCCCTTTCTCATCCTTCGATCGGAAAATACCCCCTCTCTCCCACTCATCTCAAACCCTAGTTGCGAAAAGAAAAGAAAAAACCCTAGCCCCCTTTCTCCGAAAGCTCATCTGCTCTCCCCCTCGCGTGGCGGTCCCGTTCTTGAAGCTCATTTCTTTCTCGAATCGAAGGCACTTTATCTTCACTGAAGGTATGGTTTTTTTTTTTAGTTATTATTATTATTATTTTTTTTGGTTGTTTTTTTTTTAGAATAGCTCGAATCAGCAAGAATTTCATGAGATTGATTTCGCACAATATATTATGAGATTTCGCACAAATTTTTTTTATGAGAACATATTAAATAAAAATTTAGTTGTATGGATGCATCAAGTGAGGTAAGTAAAAAATAAAACTATAGAGAGATGCTCACTTTGACCAAATAGAAGTAGAGAGACCAACAGTAGATGAAGTTGTATGTATCTCTCAGTCAGAGAAGAAGGATCATGAGTTTACTCAAAGGGCATATGTCTAACCAAATTCTATTGCATATCACTGTACTGTTAGCATATTCTAGTAGATGTAGTAACTTTCTAGAAGTTGAGAACTTATATATAAAGCAATAGACAAGATTCATCTATGACATAGTGCATAATAATTATAAAGTGAACTTATATATAAAGCAATAGACAAGATTGATTTCGCACAATATATAAAGTGAAGTGTAATGACACCAAGGTTACAACCTTCATATTATGCATTCAATTCATTTTGATAGAACAAACACAAATATAAGATGGTTAAATTAATGCGTGTGCAAGTAGAATGTGTCGCATGTTTTTTTGGGAAACATTTGTTAGAACAAGAAGTCACTTATTTTATATTTGAACATTACAACATTACAACATCTTGTAGGATGACATCAAACTATTCTTCCAACCAAATCCACAATCATTACAGTTCTAGCTATAGGTCCTCCCGAGCTAGTTCGGGTGAGAGAATTGTAGGTCCGAAATGTTTCTGCCGGATACAGACAAGAGTAAAATATTCTACTTCGGGGAAGAATCCTGGAAAAGCTTATTACAATTGTTCCAATTTTCCAAATGGTTGTGTTTTTTTTTGCTGGGTGGAGAATTATGGGCCAGAGGAGGATAAAGATGCAAAAATCAGGGATTTGTATGATGAGCTTTCGATCCAGTCATTGATAAGGGTGCGTACAATTGTGGTTACAGGAGAGGTTCCCAGGTTTATGGAGTTATGGGGTTGATTGGTGGGCTGTCGTTGGCTTTGTTGTTGTTTTTGGCTTTCTACAAACAGTACTGATATGTAATGTTCTCTGAAGTGTCGAGAGAAATGTAATTATAGTTTTGCTTTCTATAATTTTGTGAACATGATGGAATGTAATGTTGTCCAAGTAACTCGGAGTTATAGCCACATTTGTAGTTATTATAACTCTGAGTAATGTTGTCTGGCTTTCTAAAATGTCATGTAATTTTGTTAATTTAGATCTTTTGTTGAACATGATGGAAATTTTGTGAACAATGTTTACATGCTGGAAATTTATTATTCTCTTGGTCAGGCTACAGTTTGATTCTGAACTATGATATTTATTATTCTCATGATGAAATTTATTATTCTCTTGGTCAGGCTAAAGTTTGTGAGCTTTGTTTTTTTGTTGTTTTCAGGCTAATTCAGCTCTATATTTGCTGTTTCAGAAAATATTCTAAGCTCTGTTAATGTTTGAGCTTTCTTTGAGCGTTGTTTGTGTTGTTTGAGCTCTGTGGCTGATTCTGATGTAGTAAGAAATTCTGATGTATTTTCTGTTTAAGCGTTGTTTCTTTGAGCATGAAATTCTGATGTAGTAAGAATCAGAGAATGTCAAATCCAAGTATCAGCCAAGAATTTTTTATTTAAACTGTAATTCTATTCTTCCTGCTTGTGAATATATTGTGAAATGAGCAGAGAATCATCTTGGACCAGGATTCTGGAGCTTAGAGGAAAATATTGGTCATGCAATCTTACTGTAATTCTCTTCCTAATGTTCCTTCTGTTCGGCATTGGTGTGCATGGATCATGACTCAGATGGCGAGAAACGAGACCATACATATATCTCCATGTTCAAGTTATAACCAATTCCCAGCTAGTCCAAAAACTCGAGATAATACAAACTACACATCATCTGTAGTGCATTCCATACTGTCTTGTTCACATCAACTGGCATTCCAAAATCGATCAAACAAATGGCCCTACATGCAAATAGAACATTACGCCAACTTCAAACAATGTCTCCCCAAGTACAAATTGAACTTGAATAATTAAACAGCTGCTAAACATATCTAGGTCAGGTAAATTCCCGAACCACCTTTGTATAGCATTAGAAAAAGCTCAATGGATGCTGGTAAGCATGGATACAAGTATTACTAGCAAAATGAATAATGTTGAGGGTAAATCTCAGAAATCGATACCAATACATGCAAGCACACTGTTGCCTAATTTGGGGTACTAGCAGCTGACAACCACTAGAGTTGCACAGGGAAAAACAAACATTACAAGTAAGATGCCTTCTATAGTAATTCTTAGCTTTGCATAGTGCTCCAGCCACACTTAACATTTCCACTAAATTATTCTATATCATTATATTCCAACACAATCAGCAGCACCAGCTTCATCAGCAGCAACATCAGCAGCATCTGCAGCATCTGCGGCATCAGCAGCTGCAGCTGCAGCTTCATCAGCATCAGCATCAGCAGCATCTGCAGCTTCATCAGCAGCAGCATCAGTAGCATCTGCAGCATCAGCGGCATCAGCGGCATCAGTATTCAAGAAATGTGTTAATGCTGATTTATTAGATACCATAAAGTAATTGCTTCTTTATGACTTCATGTAAATACCAGTATAGATATGTATGTATAACAATAATTCTAGAATATAGCGGTATAACAAAAACTCAATTTTCTGCAATATTTGTACTAAATGGGTCTCAGCTCTGGGTAATTAACAGTATAGATGCATAATTGATTTATGTACTCCTACAGCTCACACTAGAGGAGCTTAATAGTGTATCAGCTATGCATAATTGAGATTTGAAACTCGCCACAAAAAATAAAATAAAAGAGATTCAAGATTGGTAAAATAAAACTAGGGGCCATGTCCTCAATCAAAAAAAATACAGACATTATGAAAATTTTAGTCCTTCAAGATTGGTGAAATTTATGATTGAAATTTTCCTGTCATGCTCAAACACCCCAAAATTTTTTTTACTATCCTCGTGCCTACTTGATACAAGTTTTCGATTGTATTGCAATTCACTGACTAAATGATGATCCTCTAGAATTTTATTTAAGTTACCCAGGAAGAAATTTGAAGAAAATAATTCTTAACAGCTCTGGGCAATGATAGTAATTCTTAACATAACAGATGATCAAACAGGCGTTACAATTAGATCAAAGAGTTACAGTAGCAGCATCAGCAGTATTTCTTGCTGGATACTCACCTTGGTTGCTGGTTTTAAGATCAAAGGGTCTCAAGTATGGATCAGCTTCATATTGAGCAGCATCATCAGCATCAGCTTCATCAGCAGCAGCATCAACTATTTTCTGCAATATTTGTATTAGATACCATAAAGTATTTGTAGAGTACAGGATGATTGTGTTCATGAAATGAATTTAAGTAGGCTCAGAAATAACTTCAATTCATGAGGCTGTGATGTTGTAGTCAAATTTGGCTGCAGTTGCACTGCCACGCCAAAATTGACGCCTAACATTCACAATCCCAATCAAGTGGTACCACATTTGCAATTAAATGCATCCGTAATTCATATAAGCCAAATTTCAACCAGTGAAACCAAAACAAAATAAAATTTGGACACTACAAATGTTGAAATGAGCAAGTATAAGTTCAAGCTAGAAATATATATATGCAAAAAAGGGAAAGGATCCGTTGGACACTAGTCCAGTGTTCAATCCCGTGCACACTACCCGAAGCCAAAGCCAAAGCCATGTAACCAGAAAGCCAAGGCCAAAGCCAGGTCACATTAAAGCCAAGGCCAAAGCCAGGTAACCAGAAAGCCAAAGCGAAAGCCAGGTAACATTAAAGCCAAGGCCAAAGCCAGGTAACCAGAAAGCCAAAGCAAAATAATGAGAGTACTGCCTAAACAGAAGTAGCAGCCAAACTAGGATTTTCATATCAGCCAAAGCCAAACCCAAGTTTCTTCCAAATTCCTTTCATAAGTAGTTTGCACACTAAGATGTTTACGGACAGCAAATATATCCCTATATATATATATAGTTGGTAAACAAGAAAATAAATTCATCACTGCCCATCAATTCATCCCGTATTCCAAAAAAAAGGTAGGGTATCAATAGTTACCCAAAATGACAAGAAATACAATACTTCCCTCAGTTGTTACTATCGTGAGATTCCTCGGAACTATTGTCAGTAGATGAATTCACATCATCTTCTTCGAATGCACGATTGCCACTGCATAAAAAACAAAACACGTATAAGTCATTAAACAGCAAAACTATAAAATAGATAATAACTAAGTGCAGATTAATTGACAATTTTCTTAATTATACAAATAACATTAAATACCTTCTTCTCTGGTTAGACATATGACCTTTGAGTACAAATACAAATAACATTAACTACATCTACTAGAATATGCTAACAGTACAGTGATATGCAATAGAATTTGGTTAGACATATGCCCTTTGAGTAAACTCATGATCCTTCTTCTCTGACTGAGAGATACATACAACTTCATCTACTGTTGGTCTCTCTACTTCTATTTGGTCAAAGTGAGCATCTCTCTATAGTTTTATTTTTTACTTACCTCACTTGATGCATCCACACAACTAAATTTTTATTTAATATGTTCTCATAAAAAAAAATTGTGTGAAATCTCATAATATATTGTGCGAAATCAATCTCATGAAATTCTTGCTGATTCGAGCTATTCTAAAAAAAAAACAACCAAAAAAAAAATAATAACTAAAAAAAAAAAACCGTACCTTCAGTGAAGATAAAGTGCCTTCGATTCGAGAAAGAAATGAGCCTCAAGAACGGGATCGCCACGCGAGGGGGAGAGCAAATGAGCTTTCGGAGAAAGGGGGCTAGGGTTTTTTTTTTTTTCGCAGCTAGGGTTTGAGATGAGCCGGAGAGAGAGGGTATTTTCCGATCGAAGGATGAGAAAGTGGGCTGGAGTTGGAGCGGAAGGGAATGGGGGACGCAGATGAGAGCGATCGGAGAAAGGGGGCTAGGGTTAGGGTTCTTTTCTTTTCGATCGAAGGAGATGAAGAGTTGAGCGGGAGAGAGAGGGAAAGAGTGAGAGAGATAGACAGTGGGGGGGGGGGGGGAATTTACGATTATACCCCCCCCCCCCCCCCCCATATTAGGCAGAGAATCGGAATGGGCAAGAACCGTTGGATGACCATCAAGATCAGCTCCTTGGATCGGACGGTCCACAGCCAGTGCGCACGCACTTGCACACTAGCCCAGTGTGCAACGGATCCTTTCCCTGTATATATATATATATATAGAGTATAGTACTATCTTACTTGCTTGATTGCACTTGTAGCCATATCTCCATTTTGAAGACCCTTGAGATGAGGAAGCGTGGGAGAATATCCGTCAACAACATCAGTAAGCGGACTCCAACGAATTGGATCCTGCAGTTCAAATTTTTTTGGTACACCCTTTAACTCATACACCATATCAAAACAGTGTAACCAAACAAAAGACAAAATCTTTTAACTGCCCCTGCATAACTGTTTAGTCACCAAAAGAAGATATCTACCTCTCCACCTTCTCCTGAGTTAGACTTTCCCCCTATTCTATTCATTGCTATTGCAATTGCTTCATGGGTCCCCCTGGAAATAGCTCCAAGTGACATACCTCCAGTGCAAAATCTTTTGACAATGGAGAGTGCAGATTCAACTCTCCCAACAGGGATCGGTGCCCTATCACTTTTGAACTCAAGAAGATCGCGAAGAACCTAAGGGGATAAAAACATAAATATTAGTAGAAAATCGAGAACATCATCACTTACTATAGTAAATTTCATTCACAAAATAGTAGAAGGTCAAAAGGATATTTAGGTACACGATACCAAAACAAACAGTAACTTACGTTCACAGGACGATTAGAAAGATGTTGTTGGTAAACAAAATAAGCACTTTCGCTCTTTTCTCGAACTGCTTTGTGCAATAGTTTTGACATTTTTGGGTTATTTCCATGGTACTCACCTAAAGCAATCCAAATCAAAATGTGCGCATTAACATAAACCACTAAAGCTAGTAGCAAAAGATTTTCACACCAAAGTTAAACACATGGACTAGAATAAATGTTGACATTTAATCATATTACTTTCAACTAAGGCATTTCAATATCATTGTAAGAGGGAGGGGGGGGGGGGGGGGGGGGGGGGGGGGGGGGGAAGGGAAGAAGAAAAGGATATCTTCTCAAAATTATCAACAATTCAACAGATCAAAATTTTCGAACTAAAAACCTACTACATTCCAGAATTGAAAGAGTAAGTGATCTCACCACTTGTTCTTCCTCAAAGTGGAAACCCTAGAACTGTCCACTTCGCAGGAAATCCCTCAGAGTTGTCCAAATCAGACAAAACTAAGCGTGATCAGATGGATTCGGTGGGATCTCTTCAAATTTCGCGCTGGAAATCGAGATGGGCCGACATAAAAGGTGAATTTGAGAGATTTTGACAACAGGGACGACGAAGGGGAGAAAGAGGGGGCGACGGCGAGAGTGAGGGACGACCACGGAGAAGGTGACGGCGGAGGAGACGACGGCGTAGGTTCGACGGTGCGCAGGAAAGCACTCCATTGGAAGGAGGAAGGAGGGGGAGAAAGAGAGAGAGAGAGAGAGAGAGAGAGCACTCGGTTTGTAAAAAGAATAGGGGAAATGGGGAATTGGGGGCGGCATGGTAAAAAAAACCCCACAATATTCACCGGCGTGTGTTTAATCAACGCCGGTGTATAGCATAATACCCTGGCGTTTATTAAAAGCGCCGGTGTAAGCTGACGGTTTATATCCCCACGCGATATAACATAATCGTAGCCCGGCATTTTACAAAAACGCCGGGGTATAAATGCCGGTATAGTGGATTTATTTTGTAGTGACGCCGGGATAGGTATATATTAAATTTTTTTATTTTTTTATTTTTTTCTAAAAGCGAAAGAAAAAAAGAAAGAAAAAAAAAGAGGCCCATATCTTTTCTTCTACAATCTCAATTCTTAAATGCCCATATCAGAACTACTCAATATTGCATAGGGTAAGACCTCAAAAACTGTAGAGTTCTGCCTGGGACAAACACAAATTTGGACTTTGTCAGTTAAATCAGTATCTTTCTTTCGTTCTTTCAAGTACTGTTCTACGAAGTACAAAATTGTTTAGATCGACTTTGAGCATCATGCTAGCACAGACTTGGTACAAACCACACAACATCACCGTACTTCATTGATCATATAAGCATCTGAAGACATCAAGATTCATTCAACCTGCTCATTCCCTAGATAGAACTTATAACACCATAATCTAGTTCTTCCTCTAAAGAAAGAAAAGATATGCAATTCTGTCTGCACCAATTAAAGTCACGTACAGCAAAAGCTATCGCCTAAACTACATTAGTGAACTACCATTATCCCCTTCGTCTAACTTGAACAACTTAAATGACATTTTCATAACTTGGTACATGAATCATGAAGTCCCGTACTACTTAGTTGGACATACTTGACTTAAAAGCGTCACTAGATTCTCTTTGATGCAAAAATAATATACTACTAAGTTGAATACATCCTGGATAATCCAGAACTGTGACATCATGATGAACTTTCTGAACTCAATTCAATTCACAGGAAACAGGGGGAAAGACTTGAGGTATCGAGGGTCACACCGTATGTGATGAGTACAATCGGAACCTTTACGCTATCGAGCAGCATAAGCATAATTTAACAACAAATGAAAAACATAAATACGAGTATTGAAATGTATTCAATTTCTAAGATACAAATTAAATATTTCTCCTAATGACTCAAGAAGAAAACAACTCATTAGCCAGCAGTGACACATGTATATCTAAAAGCAAAGCTGCAAACCTCAATTCCCATAATGCAGCAAGAGAGACGTATATTGAATCAAGACATCTAAACTCCAAAGACAACATACTATCTCTATAACAATTTGCTCAGGAATGAACACAAATATGAACTGGCTACCAAGTGGTCTTCATTAACATAGTACTCGAATATGAGGTTTGCAACAAACAAAAGGCAGCTACATCGGAATTTCATAAATCCTAAAAAGACAGTCCAATTCTGAATCATAGAGTAATACCCAAAAACATGCACAAATACTCGCATACAAAAATTAGATATGGTATTTAAAATCATTCCAGATTATAAATAGCTTAAATAAATGATATATAATGATTTAAAAGGACCTTAATAAAGAACAAAGCTACCTTCAAAGTTCCTCAAGAAGAGATTAGACTCACCAAGCCAGGAGATTCATTTGGTTCTTCATTGACTTCAAAGAACTCCCAGACACAGGAGAGTATATGTACACACACACGTGTTGTTGTAACCCTAACCCATCGAAGAACACTGCATCAACGGAGAGGCTCCTCCCATGGTGGACCCCATCTAACGGCGATCGACAACGGCGTGGGACGGCAGGCTTGGGTTCGTGAGCGGGCAAGAGCAAGTGAGAGTTTGGGGAAATTTGGGAGGGGAAGGAAAGTATGGGGAAATTTAGGGAGAGAGAGAGAGAACTTTGGGGGTGGGAATGAAATTTGGGGAATTTAGAATGTAATTTCATCTCGGCGTGTTTCTTATTAAACGCCGGGATAGATACCGCTATATTCCGGCGTTTTTAAGAAAACGCCAGCATAGATGGGATAGTTTTCTCCCCTTCGACCGAGGTTCTGCCCAGCGTTTCTACTTAAATGCCGGCGTAGAAGTCTTGGGGTTGCATGAATTTGTTGTAGTGTTAACAAATATTTTATCCACAACAGTTTTAGTAACAATACTTTTCAGCAAAATCTTTTTTTATTCATCTATCTAATAAAACACAAAGAAAGCTATCAAGTGGCTCACATTCAATCTATCCCAAAATCAATGGACCAGATCTACTCTCACAAAACATATTTTCCCGCCCAAATTTCAAACCCCACAATTTTAATATTCATCTCTATCTCTATCTCTCTCTCTCTCTCTCTCCCGAAATCTCTCTGTCTCCTCTCTCTACCAGCTCTCTCTAACTCTCCTCTCGCTCTCTCTCTCTCTCACTCTGTCTTTCTCTCTCTCCCCGCTCTTTCTCTTCCCGTCGCTCTCTCTCTTCTCTTCCCTCTCTATGTCTCTCTCTCACTCTCCTTCCGCTCTCTCTCTCGATCTCACTCTGTATTTTTTTTTCTTCTTCTTCTCAAAAGCGGCGGCTTCTATCCATTCCCAGCTCCCAAATCGACAACAATGGCGGATACCAAAGCCGTTACGATCCGAACCCGCAAGTTCATGACCAATCGCCTCCTCTCTCGCAAGCAATTCGTAAGAACCCCTAAAAAGAAACCATCTTTTTAAGCTCCATTTCATCTGTTACTCCACTTTCATTAACAAGTTCTTGCCTTTTAGGTCATCGACGTCTTGCATCCGGGAAGAGCGAATGTTTCCAAGGTAATTAATTTTGGGTTTTTTTTTGGATTATTTTGTTGTTTTTCGAGTGATTTATTGATTGGGTTTAATTTGATTTGAAGGCGGAGTTGAAGGAGAAATTGGCGAAGTTGTATGATGTACGGGACGAAAACTCGATCTTTGTGTTCAAGTTCAGGACTGCGTTTGGAGGTGGGAAGTCGACTGGGTTTGGGTTGATCTATGATTCGGTTGAGAGTGCGAAGAAGTACGAGCCCAAATATCGCCTTATCAGGGTAACTACTCTAAAGAATTTATTGGGTATTCGTTAGTTAGTTTGATTCAAGAATGATAATCAATTAGGGCATTAATGCTATAGATAAATGCTTGGTAAATGCTAATGTGGATTGACCAAAAAACTATTATTGGATATGTTTGATGTAGAGTTTTGATTTCTGTTTGATTGATTGTAAAATGGTTACCTGGATTTTATACATGCAATTTTGTTCTGCTAATTGTTTGTTTAAGCTTATATTATCAAGACCTACATAATCTGTGAGTGAGATTGCAACGGCCAGCCTCCCGCCGACAAAACCCCCTATTTCCGTCCAACGCCAGCCAGAACCCCTCTGTTTAGTGAGATTGCAAAGGCATCCATTGATTTCATTTTCTTGATTTAATTTGTCTCTTTTTTGGGGGGTTGTGAGTTGAACTGGGTTTGATTTGCATTGTAGATGAGGGATGCAGTTAGAGGGGTTTGCCAGGCACTTTCCGACTGCTATTGTTAGTGGCAGATGTCGCCATAAGGTACTTTTTTTGGTTGCAATCTCCTCAGTTCATCGGCTTCATTTCGTTGAAATTGATGCAGATTTGGGTTCTTGAAATTCTGGTTTTAGGTGTATAATTTTGTGAGGATAGCCGAGTTGTGTTACGCTAGCAGCCATGGGATGAATATCAAGGGTCCTGAAAAACGCAAGAAGTTCATCAAAAACAAGGTGAGTAAAAGCAAAACACATCTCATTTTCTTTGCTATTTAAAAACCAAATCAAAATTTGGGATCATACTTATTGATCTCAATTTGTGTGGTTCAGGCAAAGCCATTGCTGTTTCAGGCAACCGATGGGTTCTTGCCTGTGATTGATGAGGTGGGTGGGTATCTTTATTTTGTTGTTTTCTTTTATAATCATGATGCCTTATTAAATTCATGCATATGGTACTGTATTTGAAATTGGGTTTGTTTTGAATATGATGTTGAAGGTGTACAAGGTGTTAACGAAGAAAACTGAGTCCACGCCAGGGGCGACGGTAGAGAACAACAAGTTCTGTGTCTCTGTTCACTTCAGATGTGTGCCTGAAAAGGTAAAAGCTTGGGATCAAGCTTACATCGAAAATCGTGACTTTTGTTTGTTAATTAACATGTTCATATTTTTGTATTCAACTTTTTTATGTAAACAGAATTGGAGTGCATTGGCTGAGCAGGTGAGGTCAGTGCTAGAAGACTACCCCATGTTGAAGCTAACTAAAGGGAGAAAGGTGTGTGTTTCAACTCTCTATAGTTCTCATTTTGTTACAGTTTGCAGTTTGCTATCTATCTCTGTATCTTGATTATAACTTTGAGGGGAACTTGGTTTCTGCAGGTTTTTGAGATTCGTCCTACGATCAAGTGGGACAAAGGCAAGACCTTGGAGTTCCCGCTCGAGTCACTTGGTATGCTTTTGGATTTACTTTCAGACACGTTCATTCACATCATTTTCATTCAATTTGTTTGGTTAAGTTTTAATTAATCATAATTAAGCAAACCTGTCAACTTCTATAACTTTTGCTCTGTTTCTAGGATTTGCCGACAACAATAATGTTTGGCCTGTTTACATTGGCGATGACCGTACTGATGAGGATGCCTTTAAGGTAACATAAGAGTAATCTAATTTCAAGAACGCGCGCAAATCTTAGTTACTGATGAGGAAAACATGTACTCCAACATGCACGATGAATAACAAAAATAACCGCTAAATGTATTGCCATTCCTCAAACTCCAGCAAAAGAAGCTATTTTGATACGTACAATATTTCAAACCTTAACTGTACAAAAGAAGGTGAACTCCTTTAACTTCTCCTTTGATTCTTGAATATCCACTTGCAGTTTTTTATTTACACCCAGTTGTTGTTCGAATTTGAGTATTTTCTTCAATGC
Source organism: Hemerocallis citrina (assembly GCA_017893485.1). Taxonomy (NCBI): domain Eukaryota; kingdom Viridiplantae; phylum Streptophyta; class Magnoliopsida; order Asparagales; family Asphodelaceae; genus Hemerocallis; species Hemerocallis citrina. Next base: position 43,706,966 of record CM030361.1, read on the forward strand.
AGCCTAAATTACTTTTGTCCATTTTTAGATAAGGTGAGCTAGGAAAATTAAATAGTTTTTGTTCTTCAACCAGTTTCAAAACATTTGCCATTTCAGGCAAACTAATTCTTAGTCCATTCTGGAAAAAGACTAAGTGAATAGATAGATGTATGTAGTATAACCTATGAATTCATTGTGACACTGATTGGATTTTTGAATTCATTGTGACAGTGATTGTATTTTGAGTGGAAACAACATAGATAGATGTATGTAGTAACCTTTAAATTCATTGTGACAGTGATCGTATTTTTTAAACTTCAAGCGAAAAAAGGCGGATTGTTTTATAGTAAGAGTCCCACCCAGAGGAAAAGAGAATCCAATTTGTGAGGAAGAAGATCTCCAGCATGCCATTAATAGAGAATAGATGTTGAGGTGCGACGGCATTTTGAGGACACATGCCAGTGAACTACTACTAACTGCTTCAGTCCACCCTAATCATATCGGAGAGAAGGATAATTAGTTCAACAATAAGCCACTAACCTCTATTTTATGCATTCTGTACCTACCCTATCATGACTGTTTTTCTATCTATTACATTATAATTCCAGGTTGATACATGAAAGCATAGCATATTAAAATAACCAAAGTTACAGGAATGATTATAAGTTTTAGAGTAGTGGCTGCCTTTGAAGGCCAGTGCAAATTGCCTCTTTTTAAAACAGAAACTGAAATAATCCACTAGAAGGCAACATGATAATATTATCACATCAAAGGAGCATTTTATATATAAAACGAAACTTAATTAAGTTTGTAAACTAAAGGATACCCAAAAGCTTTACATTGCATTCTCACTAATTTGGCCATCACTTTTTACAATAAAATCAAAATTATATTCTGCACATCAAACTGAGTTCAAATTCTCATTACTCCATAATCTCCAGTGAAAACTCCTTCAAACAAAAGCCCAAGTCTGGTTGATATTCCGATACATGAAGTTAGTCTCAATTTCTTATTTACCATACATATTCTGATGAAGTCCGGCAACAGACATTGATTAAATGTAAAAAAACAAAGGTTGTAGTATAAATGACATCAGATCCAGACATTTCGGATCCGATCCAGATTCCTGAACCATATCAGAAATGGATCGGCAACGAATCTGGAATTGGACCTGGGTTTGCAATTGGGTTTGGATTCGGATATAGATTTCTTTGAAAGTTCGGATTGGATTCAGATATTTGCTAAACTATAGTATCTATATATGGATATAGATATTTTTTTAATTCAGATTATAATATGCATTTCTGTATAATATGCATTTCTGTATAATATGCATTTCTTTAAAAGTTCGGAAGTTTACCAAACCTGGTCATGTTATACGGCCAGGTTTAATTAGGATCAATGGAAAATGCCCTCTTACTCCATTGGAGGTATCTATTCTTCATTTCCTGTGATTTATTACCATTGTAATTGTTCTTTTCTTAAATTACAACGTGGTTGCTTATGTTTTTTAGTTCTGCTTATGTTTTTTAGATTTGTTGTGCAGGGGCCTTAAAGCACAAACATGTTTTTTAGATTTTGTTGTGCTTATTTGTTTTTTAGTTCTGCTTATTTTGTGCAGAACAAAAAATAAGCCTTAAGTAGTTCTGCTTTTTAGAGTAGTTCTGCTTATGTAGAAAATTTAAGGCCCCTGCACAACAAAAAATAAGCCTTAAGCACAAAAAATAAGCCTTAAGCACAATCATGATGTTTGTGCAGAACTACTCTAAAGCACAAACATCTAGAATATGACACAACATGTTTTTTTTGCTTAGTTGTGCAGGGGCCTAAAAACATAAGTAGTTCTGCTTTTTTGAGGTGGTAAAACATAAGCAGTTCTAGAGTTTGTTGTGCAGGGGCCTTCTATTTTTTGTTTCTTCTATGAGGTGGTAAAGGCAACCACATGTGCCTTAAGTAGTTCTGCTTTTTAGAGTAGTTCTGCACAACAAAAAATAAGCAGAACTAATTTTAGATTTTTTAGATTTGTTGTGCAGGGGCCTTAAAGCACAAATATGTTTTTTAGATTTGTAATTTAAGGCCCCTGCACAACAAACTCTAGAACTGCACAACAAATTCTAGATTTATTACCATTGTAATAGAAGGCCCCTGCACACGTTGTAATTTAAGGCCCCTGCACAACAAAAAATAAAAAACTAAATCACATGTGGTTGCTGCTGATAGGGCCTTAAATTTTTTAAACACATGGTTTCGGATAGCTTTAACAAAATGCCATGTGTAATGTAATTAGAAAATTTTCAGACTATATGCTAATTTTGATCTAGCCTTTTACAGACTCCACGGGCAAACCTAGGTACTGTACTCCAAGGGTAGAATTATTTGGATTATTTGATCAAAATGAAAAATATTTGGCTTCAATTTGGAGTGATTTTAATAGTTTGATTGATTGTATGTAAGCAGTAAATATGGATGTTCTGTACACACATTCTACAGTTTGGTTGTACTAACTATGTGCCTCATTATTAGTACCTGAATGTTTAATGAACTTTAATTATTTGTGATGTATTCCACCACTTGAATGTTACTATTGGTTAGATAGTTAGTAATGGCACAAAATAAGTCACAAAAACATCCAGTATATGGAAAATTCGATAGAATGCAGGATGCTTGGCTTTTCGTGATGGCTTAGTTCCAAATATCTATAAATCTGTCCCAGGGGCAGATTACTTGCAACTTAAAAAGGGAAATTGCCCACCTTAGCTTAAGAAAAAATATATATATGTATAGGAGTTAAAATATATAGTAGGCTTACATATTTGCCCACCTTGATTCAAGAATACTATGATACTTCGATAGAACGCCCTTCTTTTTATTTCTTTTCCATTTATTTTACTATTTACCTCAGATACTATGCAAGAAGAATATCTTCTGTATTTTGAACCGAAAATATCATCATTTATAAAAATAAAAATAAATGAACTTAATAATTTAGGTTGATTTTTGTGGGCTATATATTTCGCATTTCACTGTTTCGTCTGTATTTTGTGTCGTATATGGTCTACAGTTTTCGTCCATTTTCGGAATTGCTGTCATTATGATAGGCTTTCTTCAATAATTTGTGATTTCGTAATTCAAGCTATTTTAAGTCTTGATGAACTAGATTTGCTTTAATCCAGTTACTTATTTCATTTCTTTACTGTTGGTGCAGTTGGCCCGAAAGATACACCTACTGACGCCGTACTGGAGAAGACCTATGATCCTAAAGCTGGAATCGGCATGCCTGAGCTTTAGAATAATTTCAAAGAGTTGTTTCTTTCGCAGTTTGTCAAGAATGTAGGTTTTAGTGCATTTTGTAGTTACACTATGTTACCTACCTATTGAAATTTGTTTTTTGTAGCCAATGTTACGACTGTTACAACTGGTGTGTTTGAAAAGGCAGTTGGAAGCAGCCTGTTCTTTAGCTAAATGCAACATTTTAATTGGTTTTTAAAAATATCAGTTTTGCTGTTAGTCACAGATTCTGGGCTTTTTTGTTGTATTAGCTCTGGCATTGTATCTTGCTAATCTTTTCACCTCAAGCAAACGGCAAAACTGTTCAGTAGTGTTTTCTATCAAGATTTTGAATTTGATGAACATAGACATTCACTGACATCTTTCAGAATTTTGATTACGTAAGTCAGTTTTGAGGTCCTCTTCATGATGGATTTGTGGTAAATCTTTACTGAATTAGCATATATTCCATATGCATATGCTTATTTGGCCTGCCTTTTCTTTTCACTTTTGGAATGTTCATGTCTGACTAATGTTTTATGTTAAACATGTGAATATAATATTTCTAATGAATTCTACTTGAATGGTTTGGATTGTACCACATGGTTCTTTCCTATACGATGAGTGAACGCTGAGGGAGAATTACTGCAAGTGATAGCTGTGAGAGATTCTCCATCCGATCCAGTGACCGGTGATGATGCCATGTCGGCCACGACATGGAGGATTTTTCCCTCTTTTGAGGTTTTCTATCAGGTTTGCGTTACTTTGCATTTATCCTTGCGGGAGGTGCCAGAGCAGAAGACTAGATCTGAAGGTGTGGGTCAGCTGGTCACTGCTGACGAACTTGCTAACAATACTCGATCAGATTGATTATTATGAGCTTCTTGCTGTTTCATGCAAAAAAAAAAAAACATGACTTGAAGATTGTTCATTATCGACCTTTCTTACCACTTCGGCGACAAATGACAATTTAATCGGTCAAGATGTTTGGATTCAAATAGTGTCATCATAACCATTAAGGGATAAACCATTTACAAGTTCGTTTGTTATGCCAATCAAACTGTAAAGTCCAACCAGAGTTGGAATCAAACTTCAATCAAGCTCAACAGAGCCAGTTTGTCTTAAACAGAACAAAATACCCAAAGCTTCTTCAAGCCCTAAACTACTATGACGATTGAAGTTGAGCAGAGCTTGAGCTGAATTCAAATATATTCAAAAATCAAACAAGCGCTACTTCAGCTCATTTGACTTCACTTAACAGGTAGAAGATTGCACGTGCATTATACTACAACTACATTGATGAATTGGGGTTGCAATAAGGTAAATTTAGATTTACTACAACTACATCCAATGTTAACCGTTAATTGCTGCTAATTTAATGCTTCTTTTTTTCTCAGATTGTCGTCCACACTCAAAACCGTCATGTACATATTGACAGTTTAACTTTTTGTAGGATGATGAGGAACATGTTTGGTTGAAGCCATTGTTCTGTTTGGAAGGTAATGGTTTCAAAACTATTACTATTGTTTTAATTGTTTATTGTAAACTCTTATTATTTCATTCAAAACTCTTAACTGTTTTTTTAGGCTCACTGTTTGGTCCTATTTTTGAAGACTTCAACCATTGTGTTTTCTTACAACCATGTAATTTTTTTTTTTCCTTCAGTTGGTTGGTGTTTAGTATGGTGGAGGATGTAATAGTTGTAATAATTGTAATATTTAGCATTTTGGGAGATGATGTAAGTAACTGTATATAATGATGATATAATATAGTTATGTTAATACCCGTATCCGCAATTTTGTGGAGTATTGGGTTCTGTGTTTGGTTTTTTTAAGGTTTTTCGAAAAATTCATTACATTTTCAAACGAATTTTTGGTTTTTATTTTGTATCTTGCATTATATTCTGATTTTTTCCCCCAGAGCCTTATATATATGATGCCTGTGTGATGTTGCTCGGTTGAGCCTGGGGAGGATTGATATTTATTGCCTGTGATGTCATATATTTAATTGTTAGCAGAATTCCGCAAGGAATTTCTGTAAAAGGGCTAATATTTTAGGGGAGGTTTTGTCAAAATTTTTACTAAATTTTCTAAAATCTATTATGTTTTCAAACGATATCTTGGTTTTTATTTTGTATTTTAGTCATATGAAGGTTTTTTCTTCCCAGAGCCCTATATATATAATGTCTGTGTGATGTTGCTTGGATTGGCCTGGGGAGGATTTATATTTCTTGACTGTGATGATAAATTTTTAATTGCGAGCAGAATTCCGTAAGGAATTGCTGTAAAATGGCTAATATTTTAAGGGAGGTTCTGTCGAAATTTGTCGAAATTTTCAGAAAATTTCCTAAAATCCATTATGATTCCAAACTATATCTTGATCATTTGGCTAGCGACATGTAAAATGGCTAATATTTTTTTTACAAATGAAGTGTCAAACAGAGACGGAGCATGAAGTGTCAAACAGAGACAGAGCATGAAGTGTCAAAGTTTGTAAGCTCAGAACAAACACAAACAGAGCACGTAGTGTCAAATTTTGTTAGCTCAGAACAAACAGAAACAGAGCATGAAGTGTGTAATTTTGTAAGCTCATAAATAACACAAACAGAGCCTGATGTATCAAATTTTGTATGCTCATAACAAACACAAACAGAGCATGTAGTATCAAATTTGGTAAACCCAGAACAAACAGAAACACATCATGAAGTATCAAATTTTGTTAACTCAGAACAAACAGAAAATGAACAGCAGAAACTGAACATGAAGTATCAAATTGTGTACGCTCAAGACAAACAGAATCTGAACAACAGACACTGAACATGTGGTTTAAAAAAACCCAATAGGCTCAGAACACACTATTCATAACTAGGGTTGCATTGGGGTGCCGCGCCAACTAGGATATGATAGATATATAATCAAGAATAAATACAACAAGCTTGAAATAATTATTCAAATCATATAGTATTTTGCATCACTGCCTACACAAACACACCAAAGGAGAGAATCAACCACCAAAAGTCTTAAATGAGAATCAACAATATAATTTCAAAGGAGGCCTGTATATAGTAGATGATTGTATTAGAAAGGTGGTTGTATTTGTTTACAATTAGTTTTTTTTTCCTGTCAGGGTGCATATTTTTATTTAATGTTCTCACATTTCTTTAAAAAAATCTAGCTTTTTGAAGAATTGGATAAGTCAATATTTAGATATTTAAGGGCAATAAAGATAAATTCCTAAAAAACAGAAACAATTTAACGAATAATTGTTAAAGATGTATAAAGAGATATAGTGAATGACTTTTGATCTTAGCATGTATAATGCATAAATTTATATGCAGTTCATCCAACAAAATAACTCCAAATAAATTTATATGCAGTTCCGAATACGTGCCGTAGGCACGTGCCACGGGCATACCTAGTAACTATACAAAACAGTGCCTTAACCTCTTAATTAGATCTTAACCCAACAATTTGAATTTTTTTATCTGAAGGTTTAGTTATGTACATATTTTTATAATATGATTTTTAACATGTTTCAGTTTCCTGTAACTTTCTTGTAATATTTTGGACGTGACCAGGGTTCTTTTGCATTTTGCAGCTGACCAAAACATTTTAGTTCATTCAATTCAAAATAGTTACAAAAAGAACATGTTGGACCGCAAATTAATGTACGGACTAAACTGAGACTAAAATGTAAGATTGGAGGCGAGCTCTCTTATGATGAAAATTTTGCCGAAATGCCCCTGTTTTTGAAAATAATTAGCGAACTGCCCTTGTTTCGAAAACATTTAGCCATTTGCCCTTGTCTGTGACACGTCAGCAACAAACGTTATTGGGAATCGCGGCATCAGCTAATTGCATGCCGTGATTCCCAATAACGGCATCTCTATTTGAGAAAATTGCCATGCCGTTATTCCCAATAACGGCATTGGTTAATTTTTCAAATAGAGCTCTACTTTATTAATCTTGACTCGAGATTAATTCCAAATATGAAATAAACTGATGCCGTTATTCTGGAGAACGGCATCGTTTATAACTGATGCCGTTCTTCAGAATAACGACATCAGTAATGAACTCTTTGCAGTAATATACTCGTAAAACCCTTCCTCTTCCCCCTTTCTCTTCCGCTCGTGCCTTCTTCATTTCCAAACAGAAAACCCTAGACGATCTGAAGAAAAAAAATCCACTAGATCTTTTGGTGTGTTGTTGACTTCTATTTCGGAGTGTACTCTTCAATCCTTCATCCAGAGTTCAGTCTCATTCCGATTCCGAAATCTTTGTAAGTAACCAAAAACCCTAATTTGTATTTTGTATAGTTGATTTTGACTGTTTTATTATGTAGTATAGTACAAATATTGTAGGTTAGGGTTATTGAAGTAGTAATTTTGGAAGTATGAAGTATTGTAGGTTAGGGTTTACTAAATGTTGAGTTTTTGAGATGCTCAAATTCTTAAATATTCAAGTGATTTACGTTTGAAGTCGGGGTTTTGAAGATCCTAATACAATTAATTTTGGTGCTTGTTGCTCATGCACTCAATTTTCCTAATTCACGGGGATATCCTAATACACTCATCTTTGGTGCTTCTTGCTTATTGAAAATCCTTGCGTGTGACTCTTCAGATGGTCTCAAAATCCTATTTGGCCTTGGAGCTTCGATAACAACTCTTGTAGTATTTGAAAGCCTCGTTTGATCAATATATAACTCAACTATATTCCAACCACAACTTGGATGAAGTGTCCTAAGCAGGACAGACCTCAGAGAACTGTCACTGTCTATGGGTACCAACATGAAGTACTGCCCATCCCCTTTACCAGCAGAATAACGGGCTCTCAATCTCAGAGTCATTTCACTTCTGTCCCAATTGGTTACTTCATATATCTTATCTGTTAATTCTGAGTAACCAAAATTGGGGGTAGCCCAAATAATTACCGGTTCAACATCACTATAAGAATATCCAATTTTTGGATCCTTAATTACTTCACCCCCAAAATATAATCATATAGGGATATCAAATTCCATACCTATGCATAAAATTTAAAACATATTCAAATCATTCACTACTCAAAATGTGATGAATCTTTGATATAAAAATCAAACATAAGGTTAGTATGATAATACCTTTCAAATGATACCAAAAAAATCACCGGCAAAATTTTCGTTGATGAGGAAGACTGAAAATGAGAGTGGGAGTGAGGAGTTAGGATGTATGCAATTTTATAGGACTCAAATGGTTGAAAATTTTTGATTATGAGATGTAGGGTTTGTGGGTAAAAGGGGTGATGTGAGAGAGATGCGTTTTACAAATCAGAAGGGGAAGAAAAGGGGAGAAGAAAGGGGGTTACGCTTATAGGGATTTGTGCAAAAAGTAAATAACTGATGCCGTTATTCTGAAGAACGGCATCAGTACAAACGATGCCGTTCTCCGGAATAACGGCATCAGTTCATTTATTTTTTGATTTCCAATCTCGAGCCATTGTTGATACAATACAGATCGAAACTCAAATTAACCAATGCCGTTATTGGAAATAACGACACGTAATTTTTTTCATATACAGATGCCGTTATTGGGAATAACGGCATACAATTAGCTGATGCCGTGATTCCCAATCACGTTTGTTGCTGACGTGTCACAGACAATGGCAAATGGCTAAATGTTTTCGAAACAAGGGTAGTTCGCTAATTATTTTCAAAAACAGGGGCATTTCGGCAAAATTTTCTCTTATGATGGGGATGGCATAAGCATTTTGTCGTTTTGTACAATTTTTGTACGTAGCATAGATGAGTGTAAGCTCTACAATAGAAGAAATCAAAGAATGTTTCTATATTGAGGGCTGATTCCGTTCAACGATCAACAGCATTGTGCACAAGACAAAAATTAAGCTCACATCTTAAAGTCGGGAAAAATAAAAACAAAAATCGTTTATATTTCTCTCATTTTCTTTATATTTCTAGTTCCATTCTTTTACCGGCATCCACATCTCCGATCATGGATACATTACCGCACCCGACATTGGCCGATTACGTCAATTTTCAGAGTTCAAAAGTTCTGCTGGTTGGTAAGATTACACAAATTTAATTCCTTCAAAAAAGATTACATAAATTTAAGGCTAATTGGCTGTATAAAAATACCCAAAAATAAAGAAAACTAATTCATTGTAATTTACTTTTGCCTAATTCAATATTCAATTAGAAACATACAGCACCATAAACAAGTTCTGAAATAGTATAATATCTTATCAATATTTTCAGATTACATTTTGTAAGAAAAAGAAAAACACATTGGATAATGAATGTGACTGTGCACCCGATTGGCACCATAAAAGAGTTAAATAACAAAGCCCACCAATTAAGAAAATCATTTAATAGTAATATTGACCACCATAAAAGAAGCTAAGATAACTTTGACCACCATGTTTCCTCAATAAAAGAAAACACTGACCACCATGTACATCCTTCAAAAAAAGCTAAAGATTGAATTTGCTGATTTGGAGTTTGCTGCTGGTGATGCATAACACTCTGTAATAGACTTGGGTTTTAGTGCTTTGGGTATGTGGGTCTGTTTCTGCTTTGCAGTACTTAACTTGGTTGTTCATTTTGATGGTCTGTAATTTTGGAGGAAGAATGCGAACCTTATTTTGTTGGCTGAGATTTATCTCAACAATTTTAACAATAAATAAATAAAATAAAAATGACAAGTTCTGCAATATTAGTAAAATCGCTTATGAATGTTTTCATACGTTTAGTTGCGTAACTGATTATAAAATTTAATATAATCAATGGAAAAAACAATTTTCCTTTAAAGAACAAAAGAATTAAAAAAAATAAATTGCTACACTGTCTGTACATCATCATCCTAATTAATCATCCAACTCTTTCTTCCAAGGCAAGATGGCTAAGGATGTACTTTACGAGCAAATTAATTCGAGCATGTACTCGCAGTCCAACCTCCTCATAACTTGTTATTGTACCAAAAGACACCCTTTCGTCCATTCTCCTCCTCTACATACAAGCATTCCTTGGTCTCCCGCCAAATTGCTTTAAGAACTGGAGTCGAATCGAATTTATAATAGTCCCCCAATACCACCTTCAGTGCCTTAGTCGCCTCTTTTCCGTGATAATGTGGAAGTGTGGAGAACAAATGGTGCACGATATGCGTTGTTCCACAATTGTGAAACCTCCAATTCATAACCCTCCCATAATCCCTATCCACCGTGGACAGCGCCCCCCTCAACCAGTCCCACTCCATCGAGTCATAGTGTGGCAACTCAGCATGTGTATGTTGCAAAAAAGTAATCAAAACTAAACAACCTCCCATAATCATCAAGGGCACTCCATAAATCATAACAATCCAACCGAAGGAATAGGCAACAGACAATCGATAAAGTGCATAGCAGACTGCAAGAATACCAGCATCAGATGCAAAGACTAAACTACGTTGGTTACCGGTGAATATGGGTCCGTAGGGATCGAAGTGACTAGTGAAGCGGGGGTAGTTTCGACCAGAAGCATTGATGGCAAGGTAGAGTGGCCAGCCTACGGTTAGGCAGAGGGAGATGTAGATGAAGCGACCAATTGGGTTGTCGAGGTAGGGAGCGAACCAGGGTAAGGATGACTTGAGTTGTGGGAGAAAAACTTCATCGCGTTCTAGGGATCCGGTATTGGAGTGGTGATGGCGGTGGCTTATTTTCCAAGAGTAGTAGGGAACAAGAAGGAAAGAGTGGATGATGAAGCCAAGTATGTCATCAAGGAGTTGGTAATCGGAGAATGCATGGTGGCCTAATTCATGGCCGAGGATCCAAAGGCCAGCTAAAGTAAGGCCTTGTGGAATCCAGTAGAAGAGGGACCAAGAAAGAAAGGAGTACGGGTAAGTTAAATGGCTGGGGAGGTGGTAGATAGCAATATAGAGTAGAGCGGAGCAAAGGGAAAGGTCAGAGAGGAGGTAGAAGAGGGAGCGAGGGAGGGAGCGGCGAAAGCAGTGGGGAGGGATGGCTTTTTTGAGTTGGGAAAGGGTGAATGGAGGTTTTGTGGTGGGGACGCGGCCATTGTGGCGAGGAGTGATGGGGTGTGAAGAGAATACTTCTGCTGAGGCAACCATTGTTGGCAAACTTAGCCTTTTTTGCTTTGTTCTAGCTAGCTATAGAAATCTAAAACCAAAGTGGGATCCTGATTAAATTCTCACCACTACTTGCAGTTTGTTCTTCCTTGTTCTATATCTCTCTGTGTTGCTAAATGACCTCTATTTATAATGCTCCACTTAATTCTGAGTGCTGCGTTCAAAATAAATAAGAAAACTAAACAAAAATTTTGATACACGTGCTGGTCAAAGTTTGGCTATGTTATTATGTAGTCAATGATTTTGGGCGTTTATAAAAAAATACAAATGCTCGTACCTTTCAATATATTTTTTTTGGGGAAGGAAATTCCTTTGAATATTTACGGTCCAAATTAACGTGCTTAGTTTGAACTGCAGGATGCATTTGAAACTACACTGTCACATCACATGTAACAAATTAAACAAGCACTGCTAGTCTCTTGGAAGTTGGTGGTTTGAGAAAAAAAAATTTAAAAGACTAGTCTGCGTTCATTTAATAATGTAAATAATACACTGAAGTTAATTGGAAGCATGGTGCTAGAGTGGCAAAGGCCCTCATGATCAGTTTCTCGGAAAGTGGCTTGTATACCAAGGCTACATAAGTTATTTTTAATTATTATATACTTGTTCATTTGCTTAAGACTAGCTCGGTCTTGGAGATCATAATAGAGTCAGTCCACTCTAGTAGCTAGATAAAAAAAAGTATCACTCACGCATGATCCTAGTAAGAATATAAGCAAAGGTAGAACCAAACGATCGACCACATAGAGTTCATGCATGAAGCTGATAGGCTTATACTACTTACTACTGGCTGAAGAACAGGGATCCCTATTTAAAGACACTACATTTGGCCAAACAAAACATCCCACTTAGCCTTTTTCAAAATAAATAAATAAATAAAAAATTAACAACCCACTTAGATTAGGAGAGTTCATTGCATGAATTATGTTCAATTATGTCAGCAGATTGTTTTCTGTATGAAGATTAAGGTTCTATACAAGTTTTTGAGAGAAAGAGAAACTTAAGGTTCTATACAATGTAAGTGATATGGTAAAGATGACGTGGTCCCTCCTGGAACATCAGATCCCCTCAAATACCTCTCTTCCAATGATCATCAGGTCAACTGAAGTCCAACGAGTTTCTACTGCCTCAGGCCTACAGGCAAACGGGTCTGACCCGGCCCGTTAAGGTTCGAGACCCGTTTACCCCTGCTCACTTCCAAAGGTAATAAACCTTTTCCCACCTGAACCCTAGCTACTGTTGCCTTCTCAGTGACTGACTAGATCGTCGGAGGGCCTGTCGCCGGGACTTCTTTCGGTGTTTCTAGGTAGTGTGCAGGTACAAAAGACCAAGCCGAGCCCCCGGCCTCCACCCCTCTTCTGCTACTCCCGAGCCGGTCCTACGAGCTAGGATCGGATCAACGCCAGTACCACATCTTCCGCTACACAAATTACAAGAACTCACACCTGTTGCCCCCACACCCCAAAAACAAACAGCATCAGGTTTAGCATTTAAGTTGACTCAAATGGGATTTTAAAAAAATGGGAATGCATAAATAGTCGAAATCCAAAATTACGTCATAAAACACGTTACGGATATCACCAGTAATGGTACAAAATACACATGCGTAACACTTGAGGGCAAAATTATCATTTTCAATTTTGCGGGGTGTTACAATATCTTTGCAGAGCTAGATGTGATACAGGACAAGAGGGAGGAGGAGCCAAAGAAGCGGAAGAGGACGGCGTTGCGTCCTACTTCTTCCCCGAGCTTACCGCCCACTGTTCCTGCTGCATAGACTGAGTCCCCTGTAGGGGCGCCGCTTACCGTTAGGGCAGGTTCTTCTTTAGCTGCAGTTGTGGCTAGTGCTGTGTCAGTCCTACTGACTGCTACGGCTGCTGCGGTGCTTGTTAGTCAGGGAGATGTGGTCTATACTCCCGATAGGAATGTGAAGGCCGATGAGAACTTCTTGGGGAACTCCGCTGCTTGTCTTGAGGCCTGTCGCCACCTCCCTATGGCTTCTGATAGGGAGAGGTTGAAGATGGAGCCCCCTGAGAGATCAGTCTTGGAGATTGCGAGGGCGCATGTGAGGGTATGACCCTGTTTCCTTAGTTATTTATGTTGTGCTCCCTTTTCTTGCATTATTATATTTTTAACTGATTTCTCCTTATTCCAGGCGATGAGCCACTTCGGGCACTTGGTGGACTTTTACGCGGCCGAAGAGAAGGACATGAGGGCTCGCATTACTCGTGCCGAAAAAGACAAGAAGAAAGCCACCAAGGAGTCCAAGGCGGAGTTGGAAGGGATGAAAAAGAAGGAGCAGGAGGCGCGCCTTGAGTTGAAGGCGTTGGCCGCGAAGATGGACGAGATGCACCTCGAGCTAGAGGCATCCAAGGAGAGAGAGTTGGCATCAGAGAAGAAGAACACTGATCTCCTGTTGGAGTTGGAGAAGGCTCGCGCTGACGTGGCCTCGGATGTGAAGGTAGAAGTGGCCAAGGTCCACACGGAGTGTAAATCGAAGCTTCGGGGAGTGATGTTGAGGTCCTATGCCTTAGCAATCTCACATGTGGCGGAGCGTGTTCCCGGTTTTGACGGGAAGGGCTACCATGTGATGCTTCGATCTGGTGAGCCTCTAGATCCCAACAGGAAGGACGATGTTGAGGCTGATGCTCCTGCGGGAGGTGCGAAGAGTGGTTCTGGGAAGAAGGATAAGGAGAATGGCCCAGCTGGAAGTGTCTTGTCAGAGATGATACCGAAGCAGGTGGATGCTTGATTCGTCACTGTGTACTTTTCGTCTTTCCATTTTATTGTTGGATTATTGCGTCTTAGACTTTGTAGTTTGCTTCTATGATGCCTAATTGTGGACTAGCCACCGCATCTCTGTATTTTCTTTTAGTACTTTAAAGAAACTATCTTCTAGACTGGTTATTGCCCGTCCTGTTGTGTTGATGTGCCTTGGAGTGGGGTTTGCTTGTCACGTTTTGTACTTTGATCCCATGTCTGATTATACTCTTTGCGTTTGCTGACAGCTGACCGTGGAATCTAATAAAGGTCCTTGTGGTGACGAGGTGGGGCGCCTCCGCATGCAACTGCGCATAACTGAATTGGCGGTCGACTGTTTGCGTGCTCAGTCGGATGAGGAATGGTTGGAATCCGTTCGCCTTAAGTTGGCGCTAGTTGAGCGGAATTGTGAGTTAGCACTCCCATATTCCAGTCGTCTGGCAAGCTTGCCACTTCCTTCGAAAGTGACAAAGGACAGCATTGGAAAATGCGCCCTTCTCAGGAAGATAATCTTTGAGAAGGACTTGGAGCTATACCGCCTCCAGGCGAGGCTTGGTGGGTTGCGTATGGTGAGCACCCTGCATGTTGTCGATTCTAGGGAGGACCAGCCAGTTGGAATGAAAAAAGCACCACGACTTTTGCGAAGTATTGTGTGACGGTAGGGGTAGCTAGGCCGAGTGTTGGGGGAGATATGCAAACAGCGTTGGTGCCCTTTCATTATCCCGTAGGCACCCGAGAGGAGCATCGGCTTTGTTGAATCAGACTTTGGTTGGTGGAGAGTCACACGCTTCGTGCGCCGGTCAGCAGTCACAGTCGCTGGGATCGACGTTTGCTGTGCGAGGTGTTGGCAGCCAAGGGAAGGAGGTGATTGTCAGGCGTTCTACAAGGAGGCTTGTGTCTCTCAGGAGCAACGTTCCTCGCCCAGTGAGTAGTAGGGATGGCTTGTAAATCGAGTTGTATGGTTGATGTCTCCTTACTTTTAAATATTTGTAGTGCTGTTGAATATGAAACTGTGGACTTGTGATAATTCTACAACTCTTTTTACGTGCTTAGTCCTCGTTGCCGTGGTTGAAATGTTATCGACGGGTTCTTTTTCGCTAAATAACAGGGCCTCAAGTCTATTGCGTATAGCTTAAAGAGTTGTCGATGGTCTAAGTCGGAGCTGAATTCATTTTCAGTCCTGTACCCAGCTAGTTGTAGGGACAATTCTGAAAAAGAATTGTTTTCCAAACATGCTGTATGGGTCCTCTAATAGATTGTTAGAATCACATCGAATAGAGAGTTGAACTCCAAGCGTGGCTTTTTACAAGTGTTGCTAGAGTAACTCCGATCCATGATTTTGGACCTCTTAATCTGTTGGTGAGGGAATTTAACTAGTTGCAGGAACAGATCGAATGACGAGTTGAACTCTGAACGTGTGTGATTACACATTGTGAGAGTAACTCTGAACCATGAACATGGATTCCGAACTTGTTAGTTTAAGTGTTAATAGTTTGCAGGAGCAGCTCGAATGGTAAAGCACACTCTAAACTTGCTTCTTAGCAAATTGACAGTCTCGTTCGAATCATGAACATAGACTCCAAACCGGTCGTCGAGGCGTTAACGGATTGCAGGAGCAGATCGAATAGCGAAGTGCACTGTGAATTTGCATGATTACAAATTGTTATAGTCCCTGTCGAGCCATGGGTATGGACTTCGAATCTATCTTACGGGAAGACTCGCAACAAGTATTTAGTGCTGCTTAAGTATATAAGTGTGGTACTTAACTTGCTATTTCTGAGCCTCCAAGGAAGTTCAGCTAGTTGCAGGAACAGATCGATCAGTGAGTTGTGTTCTAAATGTGCATGTTTGCACGCTGCAACTCCCGAGTTCTGGATTCCGAACTTGCACTGTAGAAAGCTTGTAACGAGTGTTTAGCCCCGCTTTTGAGTATGAGTTGGGTGTTTCTAGCTCATTGTTTGCTTTTCACAATTGACCAAGATGTAATGAAATAAACTGGCTAATCTTTATTGAAGAATAAACTAGAAGGGCTGCTCTAATGGTTGGCCCTTATTACATGCTTGGCCGCTTTTGTAATGGCGGTTCTTATTGAAAGACAAACTAAGTGGCTGCTCTAGTGACTGGCCTTTATTACAAAAATTTTTAAAAAATTCTGCATAACTTAGAAGACCATGTTTCAGATACTCTCGTTGTTGGGAGAACGCATTTCAGATGCTTTCGTTGTATCACTTGAAGTACCTACTGACACATCCCTGCCCCCCAGCTCTTCAAGTTGGTGTGCTGTCTGGCAAACGACTTGGTAAACCTTGTCTGGACTTGCTTGTTTCTGGAGAACGCCCACGCTGTCTTGCTTGGAGACAGTGGAATGTTTTGACGGGTCGACGTGCTTAAGCAAGATTGATTGTTTATCTTGACTGAGTGGTGCGGCTTCGGGTGAGGGAGTTGAGTGGACTGTTGGGTTATGGTGAGGATGTAGTTGGATCTGGTAGGAAGTTATTTGATGAATTCGAAAATCCTTGGTTTGGCTGCCTAGTATAGCGGCTTCGAGCTCGCTTATTGACTTTGTGACACAATGATCATTTTCCTGTAGTAGTTCTTCAGCATGGAGAGGAAAAACCGAGCCCCCCATTGTAGCAGTGTAACATGCGCGTGCCGCTTGTTGGCTTCCTACTACTTGCCCTACGCCTGCTGTTGTTGGAAATTTCATTTTCATGTGGAATGCGGAAGCAACGGTGTGGAAGGCGACTAGTCCTGGATGGCCGAATATGGCATTGTATGCACATTTAACATCGACTACCAAGAAATCTAAGGACTCTGTCCAAGTTTTCGGTGCTTTCCCTACTGTTATGTCGAGTGCGACAATTCCCTCGACTTGAACAGGTGCACCCGAGAAGCCATGAAGGGTATAGCTGACCAGCTTGGGATGGTCTCGGGAGAGCTTCAGCGCATCGAATGCAGTCATAAACAAGATTGATGCGGTTTGTTTTTGGTTGCAGTGTGGATGCACCAGGTGTGAGTTCGGACTCAATTTGTAATGAGGGAAGAGTGCGGCACGGGACGACCAGCGGGGGGCTCGCTTCGGCGCTTGAGGATCGGCTCGGATGGCCTCGCCTCGAGTACCTGCAGACGGTCCTGAAATACCGGGGTTTATCCCGGTGGCGGACCCTCCGACGATCTAGTCAGTCTCTGTGAGAGAGTAGCAATAACTAGGGAAATTTAGGTGGCAAAGATTGATTACCTCAAAAGGTGGGTGAAGGTCTGGTATTTATAGGGAATACCAACCGGGTTTGGAACCGCTTGGGGGCCGGGTCTGAACCCGAAAGCCCATGGGCCTGACGTGGCAGGAGGCCCAGGGGGTTTAGAGCTGACGTGGCAATGCCAAGAGTGGTATAGAGCTGACGTGGCAAAGCCCTAGGTGGTATTTGGAGCTGACATGGCTGATCATGGAGCTCTTGTGCCTCTGGGGGAATCGGATGGCCTAGATTGTGCCAGGTCATCCTCATTCCTCGCCAGACTGGGCGGACGGCCCGTGGGGCTGTCGTGGATCGGAGGCCGAGGGCCACCGAGGCTCGTCGGATACGAGGAGACCAGTTCTGTGGGGGTGAACTTGAGGCTCGGTGCCGACCCTGTAGTGGTCCGAAGCCGAGCCGGATTGTTGTTTTTCTTACTTTTGAGCGAAAGCTGTCCTGGGCGCTGGTTGGGCCCCAGGCCATTTTTACCCTACCACACAAGCCCCCCACTCCTGTGGGGGTGCAGGAGTTAGCCGTGGAGGAGTGTTTATGATCGTGGAAATGGGATGGCGAATCGCTGTGTCTTCCTAAGAAAATTACCCTGGTGCTGGACCGGACCTCGAGCTGGCGAGGAATTATGGGTCGGCAAGGGCGATGGCGAGCCGTTGTGTCTTCCCGAGAAGATTACCCTGGTGCTAGACCGAACCTTAAGCTTTCGAGAGATTATGGGTCGGCAAGGGCGATGGCGAACCGTTGTGTCTTCCTGAGAAGATTACCCTGGTGCTAGACCGAACCTCGAGCTTTCGAGGGATTATGGGTCGGCAAGGGCGATGGCGAACCATTGTGTCTTCCTGAGAAGATTACCCTGGTACTAGACCGAACCTCGAGCTTTCGAGGGATTATGGGTCGGCAAGGGCGATGGCGAGCCGTTGTGTCTTCCTGAGAAGATTACCCTGCTACAAGACCGAACCTCGAGCTTTCGAGGGATTATGGGTCGGCAAGGACGATGGCGAACCATTGTGTCTTCCTGAGAAGATTATCCTGGTGCTAGACCGAACCTCGAGCTTTCGAGGGATTATGGGTCGGCAAGGGCGATGGCGAGCCGTTGTGCCTTAGAATGTTTGAGCGGGGCGGCCTGCTGTCCTTGCGGAGCATTGAAGGCGCTCCGGGATCTTTCGAGGGATTATAGATCGGCAAGGGCGATGGCGAGCCGTTGTGTCTTCCTGAGAAGATTACCCTGGTGCAAGACCGAACCTCGAGCTTTTGAGGGATTATGGGTCGGCAAGGGCGATGGCGAACCGTTGTGTCTTCCTGAGAAGATTACCCTGGTGCTAGACCGAACCTCGAGCTTTCGAGGGATTATGGGTCGGCAAGGGCGATGGCGAGCTGTTGTGTCTTCCTGAGAAGATTACCCTGGTGCAAGACCGAACCTCGAGCTTTCGAGGGATTATGGGTCGGCAAGGACGATGGCGAGCCGTTGTGTCTTCCTGAGAAGATTACCCTGGTGCAAGACTGAACCTCGAGCTTTCGAGGGATTATGGGTCGGCAAGGGCGATGGCGAACCGTTGTGTCTTCCTGAGAAGATTACCCTGGTGCTAGACCGAACCTCGAGCTTTCGAGGGATTATGGGTCGGCAAGGGCGATGGCGAGCCGTTGTGCCTTAGAATGTTTGAGCGGGGCGGCCTGCTGTCCTTGCGGAGCATTGAAGGCGCTCCGAGATCTGTGCAATGTTCCAACTTCCTAGGGACATTAATGGCGCCGCCTAATAAATGCATGGCGCATGGGCTTCCGTCGTTTGGCTTTCCTCATGTCATAATGGCCGGTCTGTGGGGGAGGTTATAAATACTCCTCTCCCCCCAGCGGGTTTGATCACAGCAAGGGTGGTCCATCGGCCATCATAGGTGTCTGCTCTGGGGCGGACACCTGTCTCTTGCAAAATTTTAACCCTGGTCGTGTCGGAGTGGTGGTTACTCTGCCGCCCGGATCTTCTCTTGGATCTGATGGCCCTGATACGGTAGCCAGATCTAGGGGAGATCAGGGCGAGAGGGATAATCGACCGAAATCCGGACCGGGGGATAAGGAGCCTCAGATTGGTGGTGACTTTGCCGTCCGGATCCTTTTTCGGGTCAGACGGCCCTGACACGATTGTTTGGCCCGAGAGAGATCAGGACGGGAGGGGTATCAACCGTATTCCGGACCTGGGGCTGAAGAGCCTCGGATATGTGGGTCGATCCGCTTTCCGATAGGGTTCCAGGCGATGGTGGCTTTTCTTCCACCCTCGAACAGTTCGGGGTTTCGGCTGCCGAGGCCGTAAGCCCCGAGTTGTTCGCGGGTGAAAGGGGAGCCGACCGAGCCCTGGAGCCCGGGGCGCAGGCAATGGTGGCTTTTCTCCCACCCGGGAACAATTCGGGGTTTCGGCTGCCGAGGCTGTAAGTCCCGAGTTGTTCGCGGGTGAGAGGGGAGCCGACCGAGCCTTGGAGCCTTAAATCTTAAGTAAAAATTTTTCTCCGCCGAACACTTCATCCGAACCGACCCCTGTTGTAATACCCTGATTTTTCAATTAATGAGAAATTATTTATTTTGCACATGTTGTGCACGTGCAATATATTTTGTTAGATTATTTTATCAAGATGTGTATGTTTAAATATAATTTTCTCAAATTATTTTAGTACAAAAAGCCTTCTTTAAAAGCCTTATTTGATTTAACTAAAAAGCCTTTTCTTAAAAAGCCCAAAAGCAATTTTATTTTAATTATTTTTATAAAATTATTTTGGCCCAAAAAGAAAGCCCATGAATTAATTAATTTTAATTAAACTTGTCATGTAGAAGACTTTTTTTTAAACAAAATTATTTTTATACAATTTTGAAATGTACAAAATTGGCCTAGTTGCATGCACGTGCACTACACGTACACGTGCAATGCACACTCTTCTAAGGGATGGCCGGTAGCATTCTTTTTGGAGGGAACTTTTGAGTTTGGGTGTGGAGAACACGGGGGTAGTTTCAAGGAAGTGGGTAGTTCTTGTAACTTCTACTTTGATCTAAACCCTTCATCCAACAACCACCAAGATGATCTTAGCCCTCCATTCCCCTCATTTTTTTGTATAAATACCCCCCCCCTCATGGCTAACTTTTCATATGCAAAGTGTATTTCTAATTTATAGTATTATTATTATTGTGGGAGTTATAAAAGATAAGAGAGTTGTGTGGGTTTTGTGTGCTTGGAGTGGCCGGCATCATCAAGGAGCATCGGGTGGAGCTTGAAGGAAGCATTCGGCATAGGCTTGGAGGCTTGGAGCTTGAGCGCTTTTTGCTAGGAGGCGGTGCGTTCATCTACAAGGATTCGATTACTTTTGTTTGTGTTTCTCTCCAATTGAGGTGGGTGAAACATTTTATATTTCTAAAGTAGATCCATGTTAATTTTACACCATTAAAGATGCATGAAAAATATTATAAAGAGCCCACTTAATTTGAGTAGTTAGCATGTGAATTGATTGAAATGTATTGAATAACTTATATGGCTCTAGTATTAAGATTAAATTGTGTGTAGATTACCCCATGTTTATTATTGTGAAGTTGTGATAGTGATTAAATTGAATTAAGAGTGTTGTTATTATGATTAGAGACATAATGTACACTTGTTAATTGTGATAGATGGACCTTCATGTTGATATGAATGTGGACTATGGGAATTATATGTGATGGTTGAATTAATAAATAATATCAGTAAATTATCACCATGGAATTAGTGAATAAAAGACTAGTAGATTAAATGTATGGCAATGTCGAAAATGCAAATTTTGTAGTTTAATGAATTAATTTTGGATTTTTGTGTGTGAAAAATATATTTTATTAGCACCAAAAATTATATTATTTTACTGGTATGAACTTTTATGACTGAGGATCTAATCTGGAAGTTTTTATAAAATTTTATCAAAGTAATAAGAAGCTATGGCTTAATGAATATCGAGTTATTTTCAAAACAGTATGAAAATAATACAAACGGGATTTGATTTGGGTTAGTGACAACCCGAGCCAGTGGCTCAGGTGGTCGGGACCCCGGTTGGCTTCTCTGTGTCGCACGGTTCGAACCCCAGGCCGAACACTTCTTTTTTTTAAATTACCCCAAAACAGTAAGCAGCGAACCTAAGGGTTATATACAACCCAGTCGCCTATATGACGTGAGCCGAGTTCGGCCTAGTGGTCGGCGCTCTGTTTGGTCTTGGTGTGGCGCCTGGTTCGATTCTTGCCTTTGGCATATTGGAAAAAAATATTTTTTTGGGTGTTTTTGAAGTCCAAAAATTATGAAATAAATATGGTAATTCTCATAAAAATACAAGGAATTTTATAAGAGTGATTTGGGTATTTTTAGAATGAAATACAATATGGTTTGTGAATAAAAAGCATAAATGGAGCTTTGGTTATGAGATATACACTTGTGATTTTTATAACTTATAAAGATAGGCTATTATAAAGTAATTGGCATAAGTGCTTGTGGCGTGACATGATTTTATTTATTTTCATTATGAGTATTGTGCAAGATATGAAATATGAAGGTTGAAATGTGATTTTATGAAGTTGTATAAATTCATGTATGGTTATGAAAATAAAAACCATGATTTATGAAAAAGGAAAAGAAATTGTTGGCTATATGCACGAATTGTTTTCATTTTGAACTCATGAATTAAAAGTATCATCGTGGACTTGTGAATAAAGTGTAATCATGAATTGAAAAAGAATGAGTATGAAACTCGACATGGAAATTGTCAGGAGTTAAAGATTGTGAAATGAAATTTGAAATAGAGTAGCTAAGTCTCCCCGGCATTGAGAAAAGTGAATTGAATTGAAATTAGACCGAGGTTGGTCATGATGAATTAAATGAATAAGTCCGGTCGATGGAGAGGCTAACTCTAGTGATTATTTTGTTCATGATTTTTAAATAAAACTAAGGACTAGTGCATAGTGAAGACGTGATGAAAGTAAGAGAAAAACACGGAGTATGAGGGCCCTGGGTAGCGGCGAGAGCGTATCCCAGGAATTCCCATGACGAGTCTGGGTGAGGATACTGTTCCAGAGTACCGTCCCAGTGGCGACGCTCGTGGGATGTTTGAAGACTACGGGTGGTGTCATGTTTATGGTGAGAGCGTATCCCAGGAATTCCCATGATGCGTCTGGGTGAGGATACTACTCCAGAGTGCCTAAACATGAGTTCGTAGGTCAGATAACATCTAGGATACTTACCGTAATTACAGTAGTAGATTAGATCATAACGGGGGATTGAACCCTATAAAGATGAAGACGAATAAGGGCTTGCCCTCGGACCTATGTAGTATGGAATGCATAGAATCCGAACAAGTGTGCATTAGTGTCATATAATTAACTGCATTAAGGACTAAGTGCACAATCACAACACGACATCAATAGGGTAGTCCCTTTAGTCTGAATGTGACAAGTTTGTGTTTGTTAAATATGAAATGTTAAGTTATACTATTTCCGGCAAGCGAGGACGGCCGTGTATAATGATCGTCGGTTGAATAAACTGACGTACCCACAGTCTAATATGCAGGTAAATGTTATGCTAAAGATTAAAGAGGATTTGGATGCTTAAAGATTTTATCAAGCTGTTGTACTTGTATTCAATTGTTGTATTTTACTTCCGCTGTGCAAAAGAAAGATGTAATTATGATGTAAACTCTGATGTATGATGCAAAGTTTTAATTTCCCTGTAAAAGTGTGCTAAGAAAGTGAAAAGATCCTGTAGAACATCTCGAATTCAGTGTATTTGGGATTCGGGGCGTTACAGAGTGGTATCAGAGCCACGCTTTCTACACTTTCACACTTGTACAAATTTATAGGGAACGACACCCTAGAAGTGGACATTAGAGTGTGTGTTTGAATCTAGAGATTTAAATGTAAGTGACTTACATTTGTGTTGCTCTAAGATTTGTGATTTCTCCTCTCTATTTCTAAGATGGCTGATCACTTCGACCCTGCTGGAGGCGACGACTGGCACATCATTGAGGAAGAGTACCATCCTGGACAGGCAGATTCCGAGGACGAGTACTACCCTGGACAAGCTGATTCTGATGATGAGGAGTACCCTGAATCCCGAGAGATCACCCCACCTCCGGATTCATCTGATGATTCTTCTTCCGACGAAGAGGAAGTACCAGTTCCAAGTGGTCTTGTGGCTTCTCTTCAGAGGCAAGTGGAAACCCTGAAGGAGAGAGTTGGATTATTGGAGGCTCAGCTGGAGAAGCGGAAGGCTGACTATTCTGTTCTTAGCCATCGGATCTGGGAACTTGAGAAGAAAAAGAACCTAACTGATGTGCTGAAGGATGAGGTTGATGAACTGCGGGAAGAACTTCGAGCAGCGAAGAGGACCCGTAGGAGTTAGAGTGTTGTAGCTTCTGTTTTCTTTCATTCTGATGTTTAGAGATGTTTTTAAATTCGAATGTATAAACTTTTGGAATTCAATGAAATGGAAGTTGGTTTAAATTCTTGTCTTATACTTCGAATTTGACGGATCTTTTGCATCAGAATATGTCGAGAAGAGGAGCAAGGAATGGGGAAGGTTTGGATCTGGAGACTGAACTTGCTAGGGTCTACCAGACGTTGAATGTTGTGGCTCAGAACCAAGCTAGGGGGCCGGCAAATCCAGTGCCCGAGGCAATAAAGCTGGTGGAATCATTCAAGAGAATGAAACCACCCGTGTTCGAGGGAAAGTCAGATCCAGATTCGGCTGACAACTGGATACGGCAAGTGGAGACCATCTTCGAGGTGTTGGAGACACCGGAGGGTAGCAAGGTCAAGTTGGCAACCTTGCAGCTGGAGAAGGATGCAGCGGTTTGGTGGCAATCTGTGAAGAGGACCATGGGAGGTCTGTTGTTTGGCTGGGAGGAATTTCTGGAAGAATTCCGTAGCCATTATTTTCCCTCCGACGTCCAGGAGAAGAAGGCGATGGAGTTCCTGTCGCTTCAGCAAGGCAGCATGTCAGTGAGAGCCTATGAGACCAAGTTCACTCAGCTCTCCAGGTATGCTCCAGAACTGGTGGCGGATGAGGCCAAGAAAGCTCGCAAGTTCGAGCATGGTCTGAGGCCTAGCTTGAGATCTCGTATGATACCCCTTGGTATCAGGAGGTTCGATAAGCTGGTCAAGAGGGCGGCAGCGACGGAGGCGGATATGGAGCAGTTCCATGTTGTTCAGAACAGGAGGAACAACTGGCAGCCCGGGAAGAGGCCTGCACATTCGGGGAGTTTCAGGGGGCAACCATCTGCACAGAGGTTCAAACCGACGGGGGCGAACGCTGTTAGTGTGGCTGGGAGGCCTGGAAACAATGTGGTGAGACCTTCTGCGGTGACTTGCTACAACTGTGGTGAAACGGGACACTACAAATCTCACTGTCCCAAACTACAGGGTGGAAGCAGCAACGCACCAACGCAGCAGGCTGGGAAGAGGCCGTACCAATCAGGGCGAGTATTTGCTTTGACAGAAGCTGATGCTGAGGAGGCAGATCAGGTCATCTCTGGTACGAGGGCTGGTGTTTAGAGTCTTTGTCATTTCCTTTCCCTTTGTTTAGTGAGGCTGTTATGTAATGATGTATATTATGTAACAGGCGAACTCTATCTTAATGGAATTAAAGCTGTCGTATTGTTTGATACTGGATCCTCTCATACTTTTGTGTCTCCAAAGTTTGCTAAAGTGTTGGGAGTTGAACCGAAGATTTTCCCAGGCAAGATCTTATCAGTAGCTACTCCGTCAGGGGAGACTTTAACCACTGATCGGTATTATGCTGATTGCGAGATCGTGATTGGGGATAGAATCTTTGGCATTGATCTGATCGAACTGACTATCTTGGGAGTCGATGTTATCATTGGCATTGATTGGATGTCGGTGTACAGTGCGAGCATCGAGTGTAAGGCCAAGACGGTGACAGTGAAGGCTCCAGGTGGACCTGAAGTCGTGTTCCAAGGGAAGCGGAAATGTTCTAAGCTGGTGGCTACTATCCGCAAGGAAGAGACTCCTGTGGAAGTGCAAGGGATTCCTGTGGTTCGGGACTATCCGACTGTGTTCTTGGAAGATTTTCCTGGGTTACCTCCGCATCGTGATGTAGAGTTCAGCATCACTGTTCAACCGGGAAGTGCACCCATTTCTAAGGCACCTTATAGGATGGCTCCAGTGGAACAGGATGAGGTGAAACGGCAGATTGAGGAACTGTTGGGAAAAGGCTTTATTCAACCTAGTGCGTCACCTTGGGGAGCACCAGTGCTTTTGGTAAAGAAGAAGGATGGATCGATGAGGATGTGTATCGATTACCGAGAGCTGAATAAGGTCACTGTTCAGAATAAGTATCCGATTCCTCGAATTGATGACTTGTTCGATCGTCTACAAGGAGCAGCTGTATTCTCCAAAATAGATCTTCGATCAGGTTACCACCAAGTTCGAGTGAAAGCTGAAGACGTGCATAAGACTGCATTTAGAACTCGGCATGGGCATTACGAATTCTTAGTTATGCCATTCGGAGTGACGAATGCACCTGCAATCTTCATGGACTTGATGAACAGAGTTCTGAGGCCGTTTATTGATTCTTTCGTCGTGGTGTTTATCGACGATATTCTCGTGTACTCCAAGTCTGAGGAGGAGCACACTGAGCATCTGGCAGCTGTATTGCAGAAGCTGGAAGAGCAGCAGTTGTATGCCAAGTTATCCAAGTGTGATTTCTGGAAATCTGAAGTGGCATTCCTAGGTCACATCCTTTCTAAGGAGGGAGTGGCAACTGATCCTCAGAAGATAGAGGCAGTGAGAGATTGGGCGAGGCCTACTACAGTGAAGGAAGTCAGAAGTTTCCTTGGGATGACTGGATATTATCGGAGGTTCATTCAAGGTTATGCTCAGATAGCTGTACCGCTTACAGGGCTGACCAAGAAGGATGTGAGCTTCAAGTGGACCGAGCAATGTGAGGCGAGTTTTCAGGAGTTGAAAGATAGACTGACTACTGCACCTATTTTGGCTTTGCCTAGAACTGGTGTTGAGTATGACGTTTATAGCGATGCTTCACATCGGGGGCTTGGTTGTGTCTTAATGCAAGAAGGAAGAGTAATCGCTTATGGGTCTAGGCAACTAAGACCGCATGAGAAAAATTATCCGACTCATGATCTAGAGTTGGCTGCGATTATTTTTGCTTTGAAGCAATGGAGGCACTACGTGTACGGTGAGAAACTGAATATGTACACGGATCATAAGAGCTTGAAGTATATATATCAGCAGAGGGATCTCAATCTGAGACAGCGGAGATGGTTGGAAGTGCTCGAGGATATGCGACCTGAGATTAAGTATCATCCCGGAAAGGCTAATGTTGTTGCTGATGCACTTAGCCGCAAGAGCAGTTTGGCCTGTTTGATCACGACTCAGAGGCATCTGATTGAGGAGCTGGACCGAGCTGGGATTGAGGTTGTCTTGCAAGGATTGGGAGCATCTTTGGCTCAGTTGAGGCTTCAGCCTACTCTGAATACAAGGATCATTGCAAGTCAGGAGGTTGATGCTGATATTTTGGAGATGAAGGAGCAGGTTGGTGCTGGCAGGTTGCCCGGATTTCAAATCAGGGATGGAGTGCTGTGGTTCGGAGATAGGCTGTGCGTTCCAAATCAGGCGGACCTGAAAGAGAGTATTCTTCAGGAGGCGCATGCTACTCTTTTGTCGGTACATCCTGGGAGTACTAAGATGTACAAGGACATCAAGCAGCATTTCTGGTGGTCAGGTTTGAAGCGGGATGTGGCTGAATTTGTCGCGAAGTGTGAGGTTTGTCAGCAAGTCAAAGCCGAAAATCAGAGACCCGGAGGTCTATTACAGCCGTTACCTATTCCGGAATGGAAGTGGGATAACATCAGTATGGATTTCATCACGGGATTGCCTAAGAGTTCTAAAGGCAATGATGCAATTTGGGTTATAGTCGATCGACTTACCAAGTCCGCTCACTTTTTGGCAATGAAACTCACTGCTTCGATGGACAAGTTGGCTGAGATGTATGTTGGTGAGATTGTCCGACTTCATGGCGTTCCTTCGACCATTGTGTCTGATCGAGATGCGCGGTTTACTTCGCATTTCTGGAGGAGTCTTCAGGCAGCTTTGGGTACCAAGACGGATTTCAGCACTGCTTTTCATCCGCAAACCGATGGGCAGACCGAGAGAGTCAATCGTAT
Source organism: Hemerocallis citrina (assembly GCA_017893485.1). Classification (NCBI taxonomy): domain Eukaryota; kingdom Viridiplantae; phylum Streptophyta; class Magnoliopsida; order Asparagales; family Asphodelaceae; genus Hemerocallis; species Hemerocallis citrina. Next base: position 43,734,514 of record CM030361.1, read on the forward strand.
TCTTGAGGACATGCTCCGGTGTTGTTTACTAGACTTCGGAGGCAGTTGGGAAAGGCATTTACCTTTGGTGGAGTTTGCCTACAACAACAGTTTTCAGGCCAGTATTGGGATGGCGCCGTACGAAGCTCTGTATGGCAGGAAGTGCAGAACTCCTGTGTGTTGGTATGAGGTAGGGGAGCATCAGTTGTTTGGTCCTGAGCTTGTGCAACTGACTTCTGAGAAGATTGATCTGATCAGGAAAAGGTTGGTGGAAGCTCAGAGCAGGCAGAAAAGCTATGCAGACAACCGGAGAAGGGACCTTGAGTTTGAGGTTGGTGACTTCGTCTTTCTGAAGGTATCACCCAGTAAAGGTGTGGTTCGTTTTGGCAAAAGGCGGGAAGTTAGCCCCGAGGTTTATAGGCCCGTATAAGATATTGAAAAGGATCGGGAAAACAGCTTACCGGCTTGAATTACCGGAAGAGTTGTCTCAGGTGCACAATGTCTTTCATGTGTCTATGCTGAGAGGTTATATTCCAGACCCGAGTCATCATTTGCCTGAAGTGCCGGAAGGTTTGCAGTTAGACCTGAATTACATCGAGTCTCCTGTTGAGATTGTTGACCGTAGGGAGAAAGTCTTGAGGAATAAGACGATACCGATGGTCAAGGTAGTCTGGAGAAACCACTTGGTTGAAGAGGCTACTTGGGAATCTGAGGAGAGGATGTTGAAGGACTATCCTGAGCTTTTTGCTTGATTGTATTTTTGTTTTGTTGTGTGTGTTGTATTTTTGTTTTCTTTCTCGCTCTTGATTGTAGTTCCGGGGACGGAACTATTCTAAGGAGGGAGTGCTGTAATACCCTGATTTTTCAATTAATGAGAAATTATTTATTTTGCACGTGTTGTGCACGTGCAATATATTTTGTTGGATTATTTTATCAAGATGTGTATGTTTAAATATAATTTTCTCAAATTATTTTAGTACAAAAAGCCTTCTTTAAAAGCCTTATTTGATTTAACTAAAAAGCCTTTTCTTAAAAAGCCCAAAAGCAATTTTATTTTAATTATTTTTATAAAATTATTTTGGCCCAAAAAGAAAGCCCATGAATTAATTAATTTTAATTAAACTTGTCATGTAGAAGACTTTTTTTAAACAAAATTATTTTTATACAATTTTGAAATGTACAAAATTGGCCTAGTTGCATGCACGTGCACTACACGTACACGTGCAATGCACACTCTTCTAAGGGATGGCCGGTAGCATTCTTTTTGGAGGGAACTTTTGAGTTTGGGTGTGGAGAACATGGGGGTAGTTTCAAGGAAGTGGGTAGTTCTTGTAACTTCTACTTTGATCTAAACCCTTCATCCAACAACCACCAAGATGATCTTAGCCCTCCATTCCCCTCATTTTTTTGTATAAATACCCCCCCCCTCATGGCTAACTTTTCATATGCAAAGTGTATTTCTAATTTATAGTATTATTATTATTGTGGGAGTTATAAAAGATAAGAGAGTTGTGTGGGTTTTGTGTGCTTGGAGTGGCCGGCATCATCAAGGAGCATCGGGTGGAGCTTGAAGGAAGCATTCGGCATAGGCTTGGAGGCTTGGAGCTTGAGCGCTTTTTGCTAGGAGGCGGTGCGTTCATCTACAAGGATTCAATTACTTTTGTTTGTGTTTCTCTCCAATTGAGGTGGGTGAAACATTTTATATTTCTAAAGTAGATCCATGTTAATTTTACACCATTAAAGATGCATGAAAAATATTATAAAGAGCCCACTTAATTTGAGTAGTTAGCATGTGAATTGATTGAAATGTATTGAATAACTTATATGGCTCTAGTATTAAGATTAAATTGTGTGTAGATTACCCCATGTTTATTATTGTGAAGTTGTGATAGTGATTAAATTGAATTAAGAGTGTTGTTATTATGATTAGAGACATAATGTACACTTGTTAATTGTGATAGATGGACCTTCATGTTGATATGAATGTGGACTATGGGAATTATATGTGATGGTTGAATTAATAAATAATATCAGTAAATTATCACCATGGAATTAGTGAATAAAAGACTAGTAGATTAAATGTATGGCAATGTCGAAAATGCAAATTTTGTAGTTTAATGAATTAATTTTGGATTTTTGTGTGTGAAAAATATATTTTATTAGCACCAAAAATTATATTATTTTACTGGTATGAACTTTTATGACTGAGGATCTAATCTGGAAGTTTTTATAAAATTTTATCAAAGTAATAAGAAGCTATGGCTTAATGAATATCGAGTTATTTTCAAAACAGTATGAAAATAATACAAACGGGATTTGATTTGGGTTAGTGACAACCCGAGCCAGTGGCTCAGGTGGTCGGGACCCCGGTTGGCTTCTCTGTGTCGCACGGTTCGAACCCCAGGCCGAACACTTCTTTTTTTTAAATTACCCCAAAACAGTAAGCAGCGAACCTAAGGGTTATATACAACCCAGTCGCCTATATGACGTGAGCCGAGTTCGGCCTAGTGGTCGGCGCTCTGTTTGGTCTTGGTGTGGCGCCTGGTTCGATTCTTGCCTTTGGCATATTGGAAAAAAATATTTTTTTGGGTGTTTTTGAAGTCCAAAAATTATGAAATAAATATGGTAATTCTCATAAAAATACAAGGAATTTTATAAGAGTGATTTGGGTATTTTTAGAATGAAATACAATATGGTTTGTGAATAAAAAGCATAAATGGAGCTTTGGTTATGAGATATACACTTGTGATTTTTATAACTTATAAAGATAGGCTATTATAAAGTAATTGGCATAAGTGCTTGTGGCGTGACATGATTTTATTTATTTTCATTATGAGTATTGTGCAAGATATGAAATATGAAGGTTGAAATGTGATTTTATGAAGTTGTATAAATTCATGTATGGTTATGAAAATAAAAACCATGATTTATGAAAAAGGAAAAGAAATTGTTGGCTATATGCACGAATTGTTTTCATTTTGAACTCATGAATTAAAAGTATCATCGTGGACTTGTGAATAAAGTGTAATCATGAATTGAAAAAGAATGAGTATGAAACTCGACATGGAAATTGTCAGGAGTTAAAGATTGTGAAATGAAATTTGAAATAGAGTAGCTAAGTCTCCCCGGCATTGAGAAAAGTGAATTGAATTGAAATTAGACCGAGGTTGGTCATGATGAATTAAATGAATAAGTCCGGTCGATGGAGAGGCTAACTCTAGTGATTATTTTGTTCATGATTTTTAAATAAAACTAAGGACTAGTGCATAGTGAAGACGTGATGAAAGTAAGAGAAAAACACGGAGTATGAGGGCCCTGGGTAGCGGCGAGAGCGTATCCCAGGAATTCCCATGACGAGTCTGGGTGAGGATACTGTTCCAGAGTACCGTCCCAGTGGCGACGCTCGTGGGATGTTTGAAGACTACGGGTGGTGTCATGTTTATGGTGAGAGCGTATCCCAGGAATTCCCATGATGCGTCTGGGTGAGGATACTACTCCAGAGTGCCTAAACATGAGTTCGTAGGTCAGATAACATCTAGGATACTTACCGTAATTACAGTAGTAGATTAGATCATAACGGGGGATTGAACCCTATAAAGATGAAGACGAATAAGGGCTTGCCCTCGGATCTATGTAGTATGGGATGCATAGAATCCGAACAAGTGTGCATTAGTGTCATATAATTAACTGCATTAAGGACTAAGTGCACAATCACAACACGACATCAATAGGGTAGTCCCTTTAGTCTGAATGTGACAAGTTTGTGTTTGTTAAATATGAAATGTTAAGTTATACTATTTCCGGCAAGCGAGGACGGCCGTGTATAATGATCGCCGGTTGAATAAACTGACGTACCCACAGTCTAATATGCAGGTAAATGTTATGCTAAAGATTAAAGAGGATTTGGATGCTTAAAGATTTTATCAAGCTGTTGTACTTGTATTCAATTGTTGTATTTTACTTCCGCTGTGCAAAAGAAAGATGTAATTATGATGTAAACTCTGATGTATGATGCAAAGTTTTAATTTCCCTGTAAAAGTGTGCTAAGAAAGTGAAAAGATCCTGTAGAACATCTCGAATTCAGTGTATTTGGGATTCGGGGCGTTACACCTGTGTGGTCTCCAACCGGCGCTAGGTGACATCAGTAGTGCGAGTTTCGAGGATGACGTGGCGCGATTCCATTGGTGGCAGGCGCGCGCTATTCGAGGAACAGTAGCGCGAAAATCGAGGCGTCGCCTCTCTCTATAAATACCCCCCCTTTCTTTTTTCTGCTCATTTTTCTTCTGCTGCCTTCTTAAAAAGAAATCAAACACTTCAGCGCTCAGCTTGACTGTTTAGCAGCACCGGCTCGTCAGTCCGAGGCATTCAAAAGGTTAGTTTGTAAGTTTCTTTTGTTAGGCACAGATGGATAGGGCTCAGTCTGGCTCGTCGGCGTCGACGTCGAGGGGGAAAGGGAAACCTGCCTCAAAATCGACTTCGTGGGAGGAGCCAGTGCTCGAGGAGGAGTCAGTACAGAATGTGGAGCCCACTGATTCGACTTCATGGGAGGAACCAGTGGGCGAGGAGGAGCCGGTGTACAATGTGAGGCCGTTACGCTCCCGAAAACCTTTCGTGGTGGAGAGTAGCGAGTCGGAGGAAGCAAGCGACAGTTCGGACGAAGTCCAGATCTTAGAGTTAGCTTCCGAAGAGGAGGGTGGCGCGGAGGAGGGTGAAGCCGAAGGGCCTCAAAATCCGACCGGTCTGGGGCGATTATCTACCCCCTCGCCGGAAGGAGCCAAGAAGAAGAGGGCTCCGAAGAAGAAGGGGTCGAGGGCCGGTGGCTCGAGCCAGGCGCCCGTTTTCCGCAATTTAATGACAGGGTCGCCCGTACGACCGAAGTAGTTCCGTCGGTACCCCGACGACCTTTCCGACCAGGAGCTTTTTGGGGTCCAGCCTTCTTCGCCGAGCCGGAAGAGGGTGAAGATGGACACGCTACCGACCGCCTTGGAGGCCGGTGACCTGGAGGTTTTGCAGCTGGCGTATCACATAGGGTCCGGCTACGAGCTCATGCTGCCGAGCTCTACCCTTCGCCCGACCGACCCCCTGCCTGATTGGTATTGCATCTTTCCCGTGGACGCCTTCATCTCTGGACTGAGGCTGCCAGTCCACCCGTTTGTTCGGGATGTGTTGAATTGGGCTTCCTTGGCGCCTATGCAGTATGGGCCGAACTCCTGGAAGCAGATCATCTGCTTCGTGCTGATGTGCGAGGTTGAATGTGTTCCGAGCGATGTTGATGATCAGCTCGTCGGCTGAGGGTGTTTACTACATATCGCCTCGGAGTAAGGGGAAGGTCATTCACGGTCACCCGGACTCCATCAAGGAGTGGAAGAAAAAATATCTGGTGATCTGGAGTGAGGAACTTTGGAACATCCCTACTCGATGGAACCACTCCAAGCCGAGCTACAAAACGCCGAGGCCGAGGGACCTGACGGCCGAGGAGTGGGGGTTTGTTGAGCGTCTCCGTCTGTCGCACAGTATCAGTTGGACGAAGGTGACGGAGGGTCACTTGGCGAGCGTCGGACTGAGCCCGACCGTTATTTGTATGTAGTTGTTTCTTTTCCCTCAATTTTCTTGTTCTTTTGCGCTCATTGTCCTTAATGGGTCTTTTTGCAGATATGGACCCAGAATCGATTAAGGCAAAGAGGCTCGCCATGAAGAAGGAGAAGGCCGAGAAGAAAGGGGACGTGATGAAGACGAGGGGGTCATCCCAGGTGGTCTCCGAGGCCCCAGTTCAGCCGAGGGCCAAAAGGACTCGCTCGGAGACGGGCAAGGACGTGGCGGTTCAGGGGGGCTCGAACCAGGGCAAGGTAGCCGATCTTGATAAGGGGAAGGGTCCTCTGGTGGATCCAGAGGTAGAGGAGAGGCTTCGGCGACCGTGGGTGCCGAGTTGGTCGATCCGCGACGGTGACTGCCTGACCCGAGGGCGCCAGGCCGTCGAGGTGGCGAGTAAGCTGGCGACCCCCCGGGATCGTTCGGAGATGAATGCCGAGACCCTGGAGGAGGCGTACACTCGCCTCGCACAGGCTAATGTGCTGGTAAGTCTGCCGACCCCTCTTGCCTTGTGATTACTTCGTAGTGGAGGTTTTCTTAGTAGTGCTTGGTTATTGCAGGCGACCGTGCAGGGGGCCCACGTGAGGGGCCTTTATGAGGCGGCCTTGAAGCGGGAGCGAGACCGGGTTGACAAGGCCGTGCAGGAGATGAAGGAGATGAAGATAGAGCTTGAAGGCTCTCACAAGAGGGAGCAGGAGATGAAGACGACGTTCGACAAGGAGAAAGAGGAATGGGCGAAGAAGATGGCGGCTCAGAAGAAGAGGTTCGCCAAGGAGAAGGATGAGTTGACGGAGACGGGACAGCTCCTGGTGATCAAAGCCCAGGACGAGTGCTACGCGAAGGCCCTCAGTCATGTGAGGCACTTCTACCCGACCCTCGACCTGTCCAACTTTGACTACGACATGGAGATCGAGGGGACACCGAAGACCCCCAATGAAGAAGGGCCCGTTGACGACCCGGGTGCCGACCTCTCTGTGAACCCGACCGATGTTGAGGTGGGAAAACAGGTTGTATAGTTTTGTCTTTCTTTTTCCCTCTCTCGATTGTATTTGCCTTCCGCGGACTGGCCACCGCATTTTTTGTACGAAGTGATTCAATTTATAAAAAAGGATTTTTGACTGGCCAAGTATTTTGACCTCGGATATTTCCGAACCTCCTTGCTTATGTGTTTTGAGTGGGCTGGTTCTCTTGTAGGTTGCGGCTCCCCTTCCCGAGGTGGACCCTCGTCGTACCGACGTGGTGTGGCTCCGGAGCAAAGTCGAGGCCCTGGAGGCCACGTTGGTTCGCTACCGAAAGGGGGCTCGTGATACTGATGCAGCCTTCAACTATTATCGGAACAAGTCTGAAGCCCTAAGTGAGGAGGCGAGCCGGCTGAGGAGGGCGATGGTGGATCGGGACCTCGGGAGTGTCGGTCTTGGATATACCATGTCGAGTGCATCGGTGCAGAGGCCCTCCTCTGAGAGGCTACTTCATGATATCATAGTGGAGAAGGAGATGGAGATACAGCGTTACAAGACAATGCTGGGTGTCTCGACATCTTCCTCGTTGGGTCGGCGAGCGGAGGGGGTTCCCTCTGCGCTGCTGCTGCTGGAGCGTATGCGACCAGTTGATGCCCAGAGCTCCGTGGCTGGTGTGTCGACCGTGGCTGAGCCTAAGGATCACCACGACGAGGAGAGGGCTCCCAGTCATTCGGTCGGAGTGGTCCCGCCCTTCGTCGGACCCAAGGGGCCCTAAGATAGCGGCTTTCTTCCGTTTGAGATGAGTGTAGTGGTCCTGTAACGGTCTTTGTTTGTTTTTTCTGAACAAAATAAAGGAGTATGGATAAAGAATTCTTTTCACTCTTTGCCTTGGTCAATAGTGTAGTGAATGACGGCGGAGGTGAGGTTCAGCCCCGTCGATCCGTGAGGGATCGGCGCGGGGCGTTAGGAAGATTTCCTGGCCTGAAGCCGGGTCGGACCTACCGAGATGTTGGGGACGATACCGGAGTGAGGACTCGGGTGCCGATCCCATTGTCAGGTGTTAGGTCGGGGCTGCCGAGGCGTTTGAAGTTTGACAAAAAGAGATTTCTTTCATACATGATAGGGAGGGTCGCTAAAACGGCCCTTTACACATGATAGCTTACAAAAAATATTATTTACATTAGCCAAGCTAGAACCTATGTTCGCTCTTCTAGGAACTTCATTAGGTGCTCGGCGTTCCAGGGTCGGCTGATGAGCCGGTCGTCCATGTCTGCCAGTCGGTATGTACCAGGGCGTACAACCTCGACTACACGGTATGGGCCTTCCCAGTTGGGAGCCAATTTCCTCTTCTTGGTTGGATCAGAGACGGATAGTTTTCGCAACACGAGGTCCCCCGCCTTGATGTTTGTGGGGTGGACCTTCTTGTTGTAAAACTTCTCAATCCGTTGTTGGTAGATGCTTCTCCGGATTGAAGACTTCTCCCTGACCTCAGCGACGAGGTCCAGATTGGCCCTTAGGCCGGACGAATTGTCAGCTTCATCGAAGGCTACGATCCGGGGAGAAGGCAGGCCGACCTCGACGGGGATAACTGCCTCCGTCCCGTAGGTCAAACTGAACGGCGTCTCTCCCGTGGGGATCCTCTTGGTGGTTCGGTGCGCCCAGAGCACGCTAGGCAATTCTTCGACCCACAGCCCTTTGGGGGAACTGTCGAGGCGCTTTTTGAGGCCGTCGAGGATTTGCCTGTGCGCGTTCTCCGCCTGGCCGTTGGACTGAGGATGGAAAATAGCGGAGAAACGCTGCTGGATGCTGATGTCTGCGCAGAAAGTTTGGAAGTTCTGACCTTGGAATTGGGTTCCGTTGTCCGTGACGAGGACCCGGGGGATTCCGAACCGGCAAATGATGTTCTTCCAAAAGAATTGTTGTACTTGGCGCTCGGTGATGCTAGACAGAGGCTCGGCTTCGAGCCACTTGGTGAAGTAGTCGATGGCGACTATCAAGAATTTCTTTTGCCCTACCGCTACGGGGAAGGGGCCCACAAGGTCCATGCCCCACATGGCGAATGGCGTGGGACTAGCCAGGGATCAGAGATTGGCTTGAGGAAGCCTCCTGATAGGGGAGAACCTTTGGCATGGGCCGCACCTCTTGACTAGGTCTTGCGAGTCTTGGAGCATGGTCGGCCAATAGTACCCCTGATTCAGAGCCTTCCGAGCGAGCGTCCTGCTCCCCATGTGGCATCCGCCGATCCCCTCATGAAGATCTTTCAGCGCGTAGCTGGCCTCGTCGCTGGTGAGACAACGGAGATATGGCTTGCCGTCGGCCAAGGTGTATGAGCGTTTGAAGAGGATGTCATCAATCATGACGAACCTTTCAGCTCGGACCCTGACCCGTCTGGCCTCGGCCCGGTCTTCAGGAAGCTCGGCATTAATTAAGAATCTCCAGATTGGGGTGGTCCAGTCGTCCGGACTGGCAACACCTTGCACACACATTGCCTCCTGGTTTTGGTCATTGATACTTGGCTTTAGGAGGATTTCTATGAGTACCGTTTGGTCGAGACCCTCGAAGGAGGAAGAGGCGAGTTTTGACAACGCGTCTGCTTGAGCGTTCTGCTCCCTAGGGACTCGAATGACGGCGGAGTGGCAGAAGGATGCTAGGAGACGTCGCACCACTGCCAAATATCTCACCATGCGATCATCGCAGGCTTCGTACTCTCCGGTGATCTGATTGACCACGAGCTGAGAATCGCTGAAGGCCCGGATTTGCTTGGCTCCGGCTCGATGTGCTAGGGTCAATCCAGCGATCATGGCCTCGTATTTCGCCTCGTTGTTGGAGGCCGGAAAGTTGAGGCGAAGGGAGTATTGAAGCAGGAATTGGTCGGGGCCACGAAGAATGATGCCAGCCCCACTCCCCGTTTCGCATGATGATCCATCGACAAAGACCTCCCAGGTCGAATCCGAGGCCTCAGTGCTGGGCTGCTCGGAGACGGTGCACTCGGTTATGAACTCGGCAAGGGCCTGTCCTTTGATGGCTATCCTCGGCTAGTAGCTGATGTCGAACTGACTCAGCTCAATTGACCACTTGACTAAGCGGTCGGAGTTTTCGGGCTTGTGAAGGACAATCTTTAGTGGCTGGTCGGTCAGTACTTGGACGGAGTGGGCCTGGAAGTAAGGGCGAAGCTTCCGGGCTGCCATGACCAAAGCATAGGCCACCTTCTCTATCTTTGTGTACCTCGTCTCGGTGGGGAGCAGAACTTTGCTCACATAGTACAATGGTCTCTGGACTCCATCTTCCTCTCGGACGAGGACGGCGCTGAGGGTGCTATCCTAGGCGGACAGGTAGAGCCATAGTGGTTCGCCCGGCTCGGGCTTGCTGAGGAGAGGAGGGTTGGCGAGGTACTGCTTCAGCTGTTCGAAGGCTTCTTGTTGAGGGGTACCCCACTCGAAGCCCCCCTTTCCGCGTAGAGCTTTGAAGAAGGGGAGAGACTTCTCCCCTGACTTGGAGAGGAAACGGCCGATTGCAGCCAATCGGCCTGTAAGCCTCTGAACCTCCTTGACATTCCGGGGCGGGGCTATGTCAATAATAGCTTGGATTTTCTCGGGGTTCGCCTCGATACCGCGCTGGCTGACGATGAACCCCAGGAATTTCCCAGTCGAGACGCCGAAGGCGCATTTAGCCGGGTTGAGCCTCATGTTGTGATGCCGGAGGACTCCGAAGGCTTCCTCGAGGTCGGCAACGTGGTCCGGCCCGGCCCGGCTTTTGACGAGCATGTCGTCGACATAGACTTCCACGTTGCGGCCGATCAGGTCTTTGAAGATTCTGTTGACGAGCCGTTGGTATGTGGCTCCGGCGTTCTTTAGCCCGAAGGGCATAACGCGGTAGCAGAAAAGACCCTGGTCGGTGACGAACGAGGTCTTGGAGATGTCCGGTGGAAACATCCGGATCTGATTGTACCCTGAGAATGCGTCCATGAAGGACAGTAGCTCATGCCCCGAGGTTGCGTCGATTAAAGCGTCGATGCGGGGCAGGGGGAAAGGATCTTTCGGACATGCTTTATTTAGATCCGTGAAGTCGATACAGATCCGCCAGCCCCCGGTTGCCTTCTTCACCATGACGACATTAGCCAACCACTCGGGGTAGCTGACTTCCTGAATAAATCGAGCCGACAAGAGTTTGTCGACCTCCGTCTTCACAATTTGCTGCCTCTCTGGGGCAACTTTGCGCCTATTTTGGACGACCGGCTTAGAGTCTGGGATGATGATCAGCCGGTGCATAATCAAGTCTTCGGAGATCCTGGACATGTCGGAGGGCTTCCAGGCGAAGAGATCAACATTGCGGCGGATGCAGGCGATTATGCCTGGCTTCAAGTCCTCGGGGAGCGAGCGGCTCACCCGGAACCACTTTGATTCATCCTCGGCGCCGAACGGGACCTCCTCCAGCTCGTCGACAGGCTCGGGAGCGGAGCCGTCCCTCTTGGGTTCGAGTTCCACGGCGTCGAGGGGGAACACACCCCCTCCGACGGCGGTCATGTAGCACGACCGCGCTGCTTCTTGGCTACCTCGGACGATGCCGACCCCTTGCGGGGTGGGAAATTTGAGTTTTAGATGGTAAGCCGAAGGTACCGCTTGAAGGGAGCATAATTCGGGTCGGCCGAGTATGGCGTTGCAAGCCGCTTTGACGTTTACCACCATGAAGTCCATGGACTCGGTCCTCTTGACAGGAGCCGATCCTGCGGTGACGTCGAGAGTAACAATCCCTTCTATTACGACAGGGACGCCAGAGAACCCATGCAAAGTATATCCGGCTGGCTTAAGCTTGCCTCTGGGCAGTTTGAGATTCTCGAATGCTTCGAGGAAAAGAATATTTACCGAGCTGCCGTTGTCGACGAGGATTCGGCAAACTTCACAATTAGCCATGTGGAGGCCAATGACGAGGGCATCGCAATGAGGGAGGCGAACGCCTTCGAGGTCCTCTCCGGAGAAGGAGACAGGCATCGGTTGCAACCGGGGTGGGGGGTTGTCTTGGACAGTATTCACCTCCCGGATGAAGGCTTTTCGGGAAGTATTTGACTCTCCCCCCATTGGCCCCCCGTGGACACAGTGCAAGATAAATGGCGTATCTGCGGCTCCCTCTGGTTTGGGATCCCGACCCTGGATGCGGTTCGGAGTAGGGTTCGGAGGCGAAGGCCTCCTGTTCCTAGCATCTCGCCGATCTCGTGGGCCTTCTCTGGTGAATTCTCGGAGGTACCCTCTTGAGATGAGTTCCTCAATCTCGTCTTTCAGGGCCCGACATTGGTCGGTTTCGTGCCCATGATCTCTGTGGAAACGGCAGTAGAAGCGCTGATCTCGCTTCTTGTTGTTACTTGGTCGGGGAGGTAGTCGGACAATGCCTTTGTCTTCAATTTCTAAGAGGATGGCGGACACGTTATGTGTCAAGGGAGTATACCTTTCGAAGCGAGGGACCGGAGGTGCCCTCTTCGCGCCTACCCCTTCCTTTGCTATTTTCTTGGCAGGTTCGGCCTCATCGACCCTGCGCTTGCTCTTCCCCACGACTTCTTTGCTGCCCTCTAGGTTAAGAGCTTCTTCAGCTCGTATATACTTCTCGACCCGGTTGAGAAGGTCAGGGAAGTCCAGAGGTGGCCTCTTTGCTAAGGAGACCTTAAGCTGGTTGTGCCGGACATTGTGTCGGAAAGCTGCCGAGGCGACCCCGGCGTCGAGGGCAGAGACGTATCTGGCCTCGGTTGTGAACCTCTTGACGAAGTTACGGAGTGACTCCCCATCCCTTTGGGTGACGTCGAGCAGGGAAGCGCTCGTTCTCTCTGCCTTTTGGCTGGTGATGAAGTGGGCCAGGAAGCTGGCTTCCAGTTGGTCGAACGAGAAGATCGAGCCAGGGGAGAGCTTGGAGAACCAATCTCTGGCCGGACCCCGGAGGGTGGCCGGGAAGGCTCGGCACAGCAGGGGATCCGAAGCGCTGTGAATCATCATGAGGGTTTTGAAGCCCTTGATGAACACAAGAATATTCACATTTAGGAGCAATAATCTTATTATAAATGCACATTTAAAAGCTCAATATGTGGTATTTAACTCTTATTTTCTCTTTTCAATAGGAAACAGCCGATAACAGCAAACAAAGCAGATTCCAAACCATTACAGACTACAGCAGAGATCAGTCGACTGATTCCTCAGCCAGTCGACTGAACAGAGAGTTTGCTAAGCCTCGGCATAGTCGACTTCCCCAAACACCAGTCGACTTGACCGAGAAATCGTGAAGCCACAGATGTCTCAGTACCAGTCGACTTACATCGAAGGCAGTCGACTGGTATGCGGCGGAGTGAAAGGATAAGATGCAGCCGAATCTAAATCTAAATCTATCCAAACCCAGGCTATATGTGAATAATAACTTCTCCAACGAATCAAAGCCAGAGACAGGGGATTGACAAGAGCACGTGGTTAGCAGATAAGGAATAAAAGAAGAAAAGAGAAAGATATAAATCGCCGATCAAATAAGGAAAGAAATAATAAAAAGAGAGGGACTTTCCTGAAAAAGGGGAAACCCTAATTCCTCAGCCGTGTTCTATAAATACCAACCAAGAAGCATGAATGAGGGCACTCTCTCTCTCGGGCTCTCTTCTTCCACGTTCCTAATCACCAAATCACAACAGTTCTGAGCATTCAGGTCATCAACAGGGGCATTATTATATCAGCATCAAGGAAGGAGATAGGAGATCAAGTATTCGAAGGCAGCCGACTGTGTGACAGCCAGTCGACCTCATTGCCAGACTTCATTAGTTTATTTCTTCTTCTTCTATTCTTTTATGTTGGTCATGTATTCGAACTCGTTGATTAATAAAAGTATTATTATGTGGAACTAATTTCATAGTTGGGTAGATTGAAACCGTAGTTATGTAGTACTATGTTCTTCTGAATTCTTCTATTTACTTATTGATTGAATCTGAATGAAGTGATATTGATTGATGATAGTCAAATTTGTTCTCGAAGCTCTGAGAGCAGTCGACTGAGGTGAGAGCCAGTCGACTGACGTACAGAACTTGAGAATATCAAGTTTGCATTACCATTTATCTGAATCTGTTATATGAGCACATTGAGACGACCCGAATCTCGTGCCCGTAAATTGTAACAAGGGAATCCTTTGGGGTTCTTGGTTCGATCAACTTAAGGGATCTAGATCTGATACCAATTTCTAGAACCTTGAGTGTTTGTTCGTTCCCACTAATCTTATGTTTTCTTTAAGTACAACTTAGTAGATACCATGCTAAACACTTAATGAAAGAAACGAATTAGAGTAGATACCATGCCTAATTCTTGGCTTAGGGAAACAGTACTTTAAGGAGTAGATACCATGCCCTTGAAGGAAACAAACATGAGTAATAAGAAGAAGTTCAGAAGGTGACTTAGTATTACTGACTATTGGTGGAGATCTAAACCCAACTATTTCATAAACATTTGTGATTCAGCATTTTCTAATTTAGTTTTGATCATTTTACTTCTTTTAGACTTTTAGACCAACCCCTTTATGATTCTTATTCTTTTTATTGATTAGTAAGTTAAAGTCTACAATCTCTGTGGGATCGACCCTTGCTATTGCTACGCTTTTCTAAACGATTCGTGCACTTGCGAGGTTTATAATTTGTGTCTAGTTTATCTATATATTTAGGTATCTAGATTGCACAACAGCCCTCCATGTGATCAGCTGGATCACCCTCGCCGTTGTATGTCTCGAACTGCGGAGGTCGGAAGTTCCGAGGGATCTCCACTTCTATGATGTTGACAGAGAATGGAGGTCGAGAAGGTCCCCGACCTAGGGCTAGGTTGGGATTCCCGTCGCCGATGCGCTCGATGCGATTCTCCATCTCTAGGAGGCGTCGGAGCACCTCGTCTGCGCGTTCAGGAGGGGGGTCGGCGCACGAGTGTGACTCCTTCCTTCGCTCATTTGAGGGGGTCGGCCATAGGTCGCGGACCTTGGCGCTCCACGAAGGGCCTCCAAGATTTCATCTCTGAAGCTCCTGAACTCGCCCCTGGTGACCCCGCCATGGTCGGAAGGGTCGGGTCGGGGCGTAGGAATTCGGCCGATGCGGCTGAGTGCCGACGGCCTTTCCCCTTGTGTAGGCCTGGAATGGTTCGGGGCCGAGTTGGACGCGGTCCCTCCCCTATCCTGGCTAGCCCTTCTGTTCAGAATGACCGACGAAGGTCGGGTTCGGCGACGCGTGAAACGCTTCGTTGGGGTCCGGGGTTCGCCCCCGGATTATTGGATGCCTGCCCTCCGTCGAGGGCCCCCTCGGGAGGAGGCCCGTCTGGTTGGGCGGAACGGGCCGATCTTCGGGCTCGGGGAGCCGTGGGAGATCGGGTCGAGGGAGAGCGTCGGTTGCGAGGCTCGGACTGTCGTCCGCACCGAATAAAGTGTTCCCACAGACGGCGCCAACCTGATGCGGTTTGTTTTTGGTCGCAGTGTGGATGCACCAGGTGTGAGTTCGGACTCAATTTGTAATAAGGGAAGAGTGCGGCATGGGACGACCAGCGGGGGGCTCGCTTCGGCGCTTGAGGATCGGCTCGGATGGCCTCGCCTTGAGTACCTGCAGACGGTCCTGAAACACCGGGGTTTATCCCGGTGGCGGACCCTCCGACGATCTAGTCAGTCTCTGTGAGAGAGTAGCAATAACTAGGAAAATTTAGGTGGCAAAGATTGATTACCTCAAAAGGTGGGTGAGGGTCTGGTATTTATAGGGAATACCAACCGGGTTTGGATCCGCTTGGGGGCCGGGTCTGAACCCGAAAGCCCATGGGCCTAACGTGGCAGGAGGCCCAGGGGGTTTAGGGCTGACGTGGTAATGCCAAGAGTGGTATAGGGCTGACGTGGCAAAGCCCTAGGTGGTATTTGGAGCTGACATGGCTGATCATGGAGCTCATGTGCCTCTGGGGGAATCGGATGGCCTAGGTTGTGCCAGGTCATCCTCATTCCTCGCCAGACTGGGCGGACGGCCCGTGGGGCTGTCGTGGATCGGAGGCCGAGGGCCACCGAGGCTCGTCGGATACGAGGAGACCAGTTCTGTGGGGTTGAACTTGAGGCTCGGTGCCGACCCTGTAGTGGTCCGAAGCCGAGCCGGATTGTTGTTTTTCTTACTTTTGAGCGAAAGTTGTCCTGGGCCCTGGTTGGGCCCCAGGCCATTTTTACCCTACCACAAAGATGTTGAAGGAACTGCCATTATCCACGAGGATACGTCGCACCTCGTGGTTTGCCATGCTTAGATTGATAACTAGCGCATCGCAATGAGGCATTTTGATGCCCTCGAGATCTTTGTCAGAGAAGGAGACTGAGAGGCCCAAACCCTTCGGGGATGGAGTGTTATGAACTGAGTTAACCTCTCCTACAAAAGCTTTACGAGAGGAGTTAGAATCTCCCCCCCATGGGTCTGCCATGGATGGTGTGCAAAATGGCCATTTGTTCTGAGTCCCTGGATTCAAAGGGTCTTTCAGGACGCTTGTTAGCCCCCCGTGGTGGAGGATTTTTGGCGTTGTTGTTTCGTTGGACAAACTGGGATAGGTAGCCCCGCTAAATCAGGTCTTCAATTTCTTTTTTTAGGGCTTTGCAATTATCGGTTGTTTGTCTGTGGCCTTTGTGGAAGGCGCACCATAGGTTTTTGTCTCTTCTCTTGCCGGGTGTCGTTATCCTAGGAGGAGGATGGACTATCCCATCTTTCTCTACCGCCATGAATATGGCAGATGTGCTTGCATTTAGAGGTGTAAACTTGTCAAAGCGAGGCGGAGGAGGAGGGCAACGCAGTCCTGCGCCGTTTTTTTTTAAACTTTTTGGGCATTTCCTCAATTGGACTCTTCCGTTTGTTTCTGGAGAGTGATTCTTTCTTTTCGGGTGGGTTGAAGGCTTCCTCAACTCTAATGTACCTCTCACTCCGTTCTAGGAGCTCTGTGAAATCGCGAGGCGGACTCTTGGCGAGGGATGCTTTTAGCTCTTTATGCCTGACATTGTGGCGGAAGGCGGCAGCCACCACTGAGGAGTCTAGAGAGGAAATTGATCTTGCTTCCGCTGTGAATCGCTTGACAAAGTCTTTCAGCAACTCTCCATCTTTTTGCTTCAATTCTAGCAGGGAGACGCTGGTTTTTTTAGTTCTCCGGCTAGTAACGAAGTGTGCGATGAAGAGTTCTTCAAATTGGTCGAAGGGAAATATGGACTCAGGTTTCAAATGTGCATACCATTCCCTAGCTGACCCTTTCATTATAGCGGGAAATGTCCGACACATGAGTGCGTCGGTGACATTATAGACCATCATGAGCGTTTTAAAGCTCTCGACATGGTCTGTCGGGTATGATTCCCCGTCATAAGATTCGAACTAAGGGGCCTTGAAACCCCTTGGAATAGGTGCATCAAGAATAGTTCTGCTGAACGGAGGTCGACTAGGGCGGTAGGCCCTGTGGGAGTGGTCCCCCTCATTCCTTATTTGCTTGAGACGTTTCTCTACCTCTTGGATTCAGCAGAGGACTTGATTGTCCTTCTTTTGGAATTCAATTGAGTCAACAGATCCTTCGTTCAGGGGAAGGCTTTGAATTTGACTCCCTTGGAGAGTGTAGAGAAGGCCACACTTGAATTGATCGAGCTCGGCCCTGGTGACCGGTGCATTTCAATCTCTGTTCTGCCTAGGTTGCCTTTGATCATCCTGTGTTGGGTTTCCCCTAGCTGGCAGCCCCCTGTGAGAGGAGGATTGTCATGATACATGTCTAGAAGGCTGGGCTCTCTAGCTTGCTTGATGTCCTGAATGGGAGGCCTCAGATCGGGCACGCCTCTTATTCAGTTTTATTCGCAGGTCGCCTTCAATTTGGTTAAGATTTTTAGATCCCCGTGGACCTCGTGTAGCCATTGAATCAGTCGAGGCGTTGTGGACCGAGACACGATCGTTGTGAGGATGCTGTTCAGGACGGTTCTATCGAGAGCCCCCCGGCACCTCTCCATTGGTAGGAGCGTGATTAGGCTCTAGGGGTTGCTGTTGATGAGGAATTTGATCTTCCATAGGAGGAACCCGAGTTGGTTGACGAAGAGAGTTGGTGCGACGGCTGGAGCCTGCCCCTTTTAGTCTTGGTGGCATGGAGAAAAGTTCGACTTGTGCAGTGGTTTCCCACAGACGGCGCCAATCTGTTTGTCACGCCCCGTTTCCCAAAAGGAATACAGAATATGGATACGTAACAAAAGCCCAGCGAATGATTTTCATCATCCATAAGCTGTTCAGGAATCTTTACAACATATCACATGAATAATCAGAGACGGAAGCAAAAGATACAACCAGACATGCATAATTGAAACAAGATACCAACAGAAATTACTTGAAACCAAATACGATAATCTCAAATAATCAGGTTCTGAACAAGTTAAATATCCTGGGTCACATCGCCCAAATACAAATAAATATCCAAGTCATTAAGTACATTTTATTCAAGTTCAAGTAACAAGTAATAATAATAAAGAAGAAAATCCAGCACTAGTACATCATCTCGCCAATACCATCTGGCAGTTGACCATCCTGATCTGCAATTAGTAAATTTGCAGGAGAAGGAAAAAAAAGTACCCATCAATTGCAAGTTACGGGCCACTTATAATGTAGGATATAAGTACAGGGGATGAAAATTCTAAGTAACAAGCATAGCATGGTATAAGTGTGCCAACAGAAATATAATATCTAACATGAATCAGGAAAATAGAAACAAGTAGCATGGTATACTAATAAGTACAGGTAACATGTATCAAGTGTCAAGTAAACAGGTAAACAGGTAAACATGTAACAGGTATCAGGTAACAGGTGTACAGGTAACAGGTAACAGGTAAACAGATAATCATGTAAACAGGTAATCATGTAAACAGGTAATCAAGTATCAAGTACAGGAAATTAGATTATGTCATGTCAAGTCTTGTTATATTGCTATCTAGGTAGCACTTCATACATCCTGGTTTTTACTATATGGTTGCTACAACAAACAGTTTCGCTTTAGATTTCATAGTGGAGTCCATAGTGCAGTGTACTCAGGTACAAACAACAGAAATACAGGAACAGGTAGAACCTAGTGGTTCTCTTCTGAGTACATCTTCCTATGGGAAGTATGCAGTCAGGTACAGGAAACAGGTATAACCTAGTGGTTATCTTCCGAGTACATCTTCCTATGGGAAGTATGCAGTCAGGTACAGGAAACAGATATAACCTAGTGGTTATCTTCCGAGTACATCTTCCTATAGGGAAGCATGCAGTCAGGTATAGGTAAACAGGATCCTGAATCATGTTGTCATAAGCACGTAATAGGCAGGCAGGATACAGGTCCTCTTCTAAGTACACGTTTCTATATTTTCCACTACTAGATCTTTCCCTTAACCTCGGCTTGGTCATTTATTATTATTATCAGGCATGCATGTATGTGTCGCAAAACAAAGCATGGATAATAGGATATAAACATGTATCGGGTTCAGGGTGCAAGATAAACAAGTACAGGTACAAGATAATGCATAACAGGGTAAAACAACTAGTTTTCAAATTCAGGACAGTAAGACAGTGTTGTACTAAAACAGTGATTTTTGCTACTACAAACATCCAAATCTGGATCTGTTGAAGGATCTGGAAAATAGACTTCCACCCGAATCTAGTGAGTATAAATAAGTCATATAGTAATTCTAACATCATAACTCAAAACAGATTTGAAAACAGAAAATATGCTCAGTCAGAAATCAGAAAAACGAATTCTCAGTCAGGAAAACTGCATCAAAATCCCCCAAATAAATTTAGGAAAAATATGGGGAATTCCAATATATGTATAGAATCAAGATATAAAGTTTCATAATATCCCAGTAAAATTAGTTTAGTCATCCAAAATTTGAAAACATCACGAAACAGTAGTTTGGCAAATCTGGAGTTCCCAACACTGCTGTACGAAAACTGAATTATCTCGCAACTAGTGAAACGAAATCCAAATCCGCCAAAGGGAGATGAAAATAGATAAAATAAACTAACTTTTATATTTCACAAATATTTTCCATACAGTAAAAGGAATCATAGTGAAAACACAACTCTTTACAGGACAACAAGTAAAATACAGCAAGTATAGTTTTCATAAACGAGCATGAAACAACATATAAAACTCATCAATAAAATTCACCAAAATTCTGGGTAATCCCTAACTAGGTAAAGAAATACTAACCAAAGTTTTGGATCAAAATAATATATATAGCATAGTTCTTTAAAATGATTTGTCATAAAAATTATCAAAAAACAGAATCTGGAAAAGATCGACACCTCTGTAGTAAAACAGTCATAACACAGTCATACGAAAACAAAATCAAGCAAGGTCAGAGAGGTTTGAAAATAGATGAAATTCTCTAAAACTCGTATTTTATACCGAAATTAAGATACTGAATTTAAAACAGTCCAAAACAGCAAACAAAACATATCAGCGTCAATCTACAAATTTTTCCCTTAAAACAAAATCGACATAAATTCAAGAAAATTGATCCAAACACACTCAAACATGAAATCGAGTCTACCAAGTATCTAAACATCATAAATTGGAGTATCTAGCATATCCACACCAAATATATCACATGGGTCTCAACCAAATCACGAATTGTCACAAAAGTCTCACATACATGATCAAAATCAAGAACGGGTAAATCCTAAGTTAATTCATGTCCATATTGTGTCGTGAGGCCACTATAGTCAAATTTTCACAATAGAGACAAAATCCATCAAGCAAAACACAAACAAGAGTCGTCTCTAAACCCAACTACACTATAGGTGGTATTTTTGACTTGTATCAAACAAATGAATTGGAGTACCAGTTACTTGCCTTAAATCGGGATGAAGAACAACGAAAACCAAGAGTAAAGAGCAAAATCCACGAACGAATATCCACGAATCAACGAGTCCAAGCAACGAACCCACGAACAATTCGCACGAACACACAGCACGCTTCTCAAAGCAAGAGAAGAGAAAGCCCACTACAAGAATGATGATGTGCTTGCGGTGCTTGTGGTTTGGAGGGTGTTGATCGGCAAGGAGGGAGATGATCGGGATGAGGGGATGGACATCGGGAGTGGGGAGGTGTGTGCGGGTTGGAGGTGTAGCCGGAAGGGGGTCTCGGCCAAGGTGCAGCCGGGAAGGAGGAGGGGTGGTCGGCCTGGGTTGGGAGTCGGGTTGGGGTGGCCGGGTGCGCAGCCAGGAAGGAGAGAGAGCGAGAGAGGTAGACCGGGGGCTAGAGTTTTAGGTGTTAGGGTTAGGGTTTTGGTGAGGGGATGTAGGGTATATATATATGGAGGTGATTAGGGTTATTGGGTATTTGGGTTGCGGGTAATTAGGAGTATGAATAGGTTTGATCCAATAAGACAAATGGGGATCAAAAGAATAGGATTAGGAATGGGGTAACCCACCAAATCACCAAGAGCACCCAAAAACACAAATAAAGAGAACGAGACAACAATAAAGAGCGAAAACAACAACCATGAACAAGAACAACCAAGAAATCGGAAATAATTCGCAAACATCAAGAATGAGAAAAGAAGATGAAAATGTATTGAAACAAGTCAATATACGGTTCATAAAAAAATACAAGAGAGAGTACAAATACACAAGACTAGAAAAATACACCAAACATACGAAAAATAAAAAACAGGGGTTACAATCCTACCCACCTAACAAGATGAATTTCGTTCTCGAAATTCAAAAGAAGATACATAGGGTGACCTCAAAACAACTAAAAGGAACAAAACAAAAACTACTCAAACAAATTAAGAAACTCTGCTGATCGAATCTCCTCCTCCAGCTTCCAAGTCGACTCACCAGGCGAATGAGGATTCCAAGCAATACGAACCAACTTGATGACTTTGTTCTTAAGCACCTTCTCCCCCCGATCCACAATAGCAACCGGCGGAATCTCACAAGTCAAATCCGGCCGAACGGTCAACTCAGAATAGTCGATCACATGGCTCTCATCTCAGATATATCTCCTGAGTTGTGAGACATGGAAAACATCGTGCACTTTTGATAAAGCTGGCGGCAATGCAAGACGATAGGCCACCTTGCCTACTCGCTCCAAAATCTCAAACGGTCCAATAAACCTAGAGCTAAGCTTTCCCCCACCACCGAACCGAATGACACCGTGCCACGAAGATACCTTTAGGAAAACATGGTCACCAACTAGGGGTGGTATACCGTACCGTACCATATCATCACTACTCTACCGTCTACCGTACCGGAATACTTGGTACACAAATTTCTCTACCATTACCGTGCCATGTTTTTGGTACTACCGAGTTCGGTACTACCAGAATATTGGTACGGTATTGGTAATACCATGGTACTACCGGACATCAATTAGCTTAAAAAATTAACCTTCATATAAATGGCAAAAGAAGGATAAATAAGCTCAACATAAATATATATATATATATATATATATATATATATATATATATATATATATATATATATATATATATATATACACGAACAAGTTCCAATAATCAGCCAATGTCAATTCTCAAACAAGACTCAGCTAACTGTCCATAATTTAGTCTAACATCTGTGTTTCCAGAGCCCAATCACCAGCAGTACCAAATAATATAAGTTTATGTTTAACAATGAAGGAAGAAATCATCACAAAACTCCATTGAAATAACTAATATCTTCAGGCATGTTCCTTTCAAAAGGCTCTAGAATTCTCACTCAAAACAAATTAAACAAATACAAGAACAGAGAAACACCAGCGCGAATAGTATACAAAAACCTACAGTTCAACTGATTAACGGAAAATAGATACACATAAAAAATTATCCTCACAAACAAACATACATCACCTGATATAGTGATAAAGAATCGACACAAAATTTAAGATCATGGATAAAAAAAAACATCAACATCACCTTCTCATCCCCTAAATAGTTTAACCCTCAATAAAAGAATTAGCTAAAGACCTTTTCTGCCCAATCCTTAATCCACTCAGGCCAAACAAAAAATCAGGGTTGTAGACTTTATTGTTGTACAATTTCAGAGATGTATAAGTTTCAATATAATGTATCTTTATGTATGAAAATTAGTTTCAACATTCTGCAATATGATTGATTCAATATGATACTCTATTAGATTCAACATTCTGCAATATGCTTGATTAGATATAATTGGATAGCTTCAGCATATAGAGAAAGAATGACAACAATACCTGAAATTAAGAAGATTCATATATAAAGAATGACAACAGTATTGTTATTTTCCATTCATAACATTCATGATATTTGATGGTTCTATCATTTCTGTGTATTGTTCTACTCCTTTTTTTTTGTAGTATGTATCTCATTTAGTAGATTCATATATAAATTAATTTCAGGATTATGATACAAATATACTACATAAATAAGATTTCACCTATATTAACCAGTAAAAAAAAAACTCCTAAAAAAACACAAAAATCAATTTGATAAATCAAATCAGAAGATCTTTTACATCCTAAATTCCTAATTACTTGTGAATAATAATCCACAATATCTCAAGAAAACCCAACAAGAACAAGAAGAAGATGGATCTTATATTAATACACTAACTAAACTCTAAAGTTTTCCTAATTAGTCGAAAAAATCCTCTAACAATACCATACCGATGGGGGCTGAAGAAGGTAGGTGGCATCACGACAGTGTGGTACTTCGGCAGCGTAGTGCGTCAGTCAATCAGTGCATGTGCCCTAGATTCAAAGAAGAAAAAAAGGAAGAAGGAAAAAAAGGAAGAATAATTGAAGTAGTAGTATAACTGGGGTGAAAATTTGAAAAAAAAATTAAGAAAAATGGGCATGGACATAGTTCTGGGCCTGGGTTTTTAAATATAAAAATTAAATTAAATATATATTAATTACTTGGTATGGTACGGTATACTATGGTATCAGTATTGGGTACCAGTACCATACCATATCATTTCGGTATGGTACAATACCGAGATTTCGGTATGGTATTACCAAGATTTCGGTAATATATGGTATGGTAATGGTATGGTACGATAATATGGTATTTTTTGACACCCCTATCACCAACACCAAACTCTAAAGCCCTCCGATGGACATCAGCCCATCGCTTCTGCCTGTCTTGAGCTGCCTACAAGTGCTTCCTGATCTGAACCACAACATTCACTGTCTTGGTGAACAACTCTAGACCCAACAACTGTCTCTCACCAATGTCATCCCAGCACACTAGCGATCTGCACTTCCGCCAATAGAGTGCCTCGAACGAAGCAGCTTTAATACTGGCATGAAAGCTGTTATTGTACAAGAACTCTACGAGATGCAAATAGTCCTCCCAAGACCCACCAAGCTGAAGCATACCGGACCTCAACATGTCCTCAAGAATCTGAATAGTCTGCTCTGACTGTCCATCGGTCTGGGGATGAAAAGCTGTACTGTCTTTAATTTACTCCCCAAACTGTTCTGAAGACTCTCCCAGAACAGAGATCTGAATCTCGTATCCCTGTCTGATACAATACTGACTGGAACCCCATGAAGTCTAACAATCTCTTGCATATACCTCTCAGCAAGGCTCTCAGTAGACTGACCGACACGAAAAGGAATGAAGTGAGCACTCTTCGTCAAACGGTCGACAATCACCCAAATAGCATTATGACCCATAGGATTCCTTGGCGAAGCGGTCACAAAATCTATAGTAATATGTTCCCACTTCCACTCTGGAATAGGAAGCGGTTGAAGAAGTCCAGCGGTCCTCTGATGCTCTGCCTTAACCTGCTGGCAGACCAAACACTGAGAAACAAACCGAGCCACAGCTCTCTTCATACCATGCCACCAGAAATGAAGCTTCAAATCCTGATACATCTTAGTACCGCCAGATGGATAGAATACGAAGACAGATGAGCTTCTTCAAGCAACCTCTGACAAACTTCACCCTTAGGGACACACAACCGGGAACCAAAACGAAGCGAATCATTTGCATGAATAATCGTGTCCGTCCTGGACCAAGACTCAACCTTAGCTCGAAAACCCTGCAACTGCACATCACCAGCCTGTGCCTCTTTAATCTGCTCCACAAGAGACGACTGCAGCAGGAGCGCCAAACAACTCTGACCAGAACTCGGCAACACAACATCCAACTCCAACCTCCACATCTGCTCAATGAGATCACTCTGCTGAGTAAGAAACATAACTGCCGGTCTCCTGCTTAAAGCATCTGGCACTGAGTTTACTTTACCAGGATGGTATTGCAAACTGATGTCATAATCGGCCATAAGTTCCAACCAGCACCTTTGCCTCATGTTTAATTCCTTCTGGGTGAAGACGTACTGAAGACTTTTGTGGTCTGTAAAGATCTCCACTCGGTCTCCAAGTAAATAATGTCTTCACAGCTTCAAAGCATGAATCACTACTGCTAACTCCAAGTCATGAGTAGGATAGTTTTTCTCATGCGGCCTCAACTACCTTGATGCATACGC
This sequence comes from Hemerocallis citrina, assembly GCA_017893485.1. NCBI lineage: Eukaryota > Viridiplantae > Streptophyta > Magnoliopsida > Asparagales > Asphodelaceae > Hemerocallis > Hemerocallis citrina. The sequence continues at coordinate 43,759,513 of CM030361.1, forward strand.
AATGACTCGGCCCTTCTGCATAAGAACTGTTCCAAGATCCTTACCAGAAGCATCACAGTAAACCACAAATCCGCCTGAACCATCTGGAATAGTCAACACAGGCGCTGACGTCAATCTATTCTTCAACTCAACAAAAGCCTCAATGCACTCATCAGACCAACAGAACTTCTGATCCTTCCCAGTCAATTTAGTCAATAGTCCTGCTATCTTCGAAAAGTCTTGAACAAACCTCCGATAATAGCCAGCCAAACCAAGAAAACTCCTGACTTCTGAAACTGACTTGGGAATAGGCCAATACTTCACAGCCTCAATCTTGTCCGGATCCACAAAAATATCATCGCCAGAAATAATGTGCCCCAAGAAAGAAATCCTGTCGAGCCAAAACTCGTACTTGCTGAGTTTTCCATAGAGCCGATTCTCTCTTAAAGTCTGTAGAACCACTCCAAGATGCTCAGCACGATCTTTCCGATTCCGAGAATACACCAAAATATTATCAATGAAGACCACCACAAATCTATTCAAGAACATAGAGAAAATTCGGTTCATAAGACTCATGAATACAGCCGGCGCGTTCGTGACTCTGAACGGCATCACAAGATACTCATAGTGCCCGTATCTAGTCCTGAAAGCAGTCTTCTGTATATCTGCAGCCTTCACCTTAACTTGGTGATACCCAGAACAAAGATCCAACTTCGAGAAAACAGCAGTCCCACTCAACTGATCAAATAAATCATCGAACCTGGGCAACGAATACCGATTCTTCACAGTAACTCTATTCAGTTCCCGATAATCCATGCACAGTCGACGACTACCATCCTTCTTATCAACAAAAAGGACCAGAACACCCCAAGACGAAACACTAGGTCTAATGAAATCCAAATCAAGTAACTGCTGAATCTGCACCTTAATCTCTACTAGCTCAACCGGTGTCATCCTGTAGGGACTCTTCGATATCATTGCTGTTCTAGGCTGAACATCAATACCGAATAACACTTCCCTATCAGGGGGTAAGCTAGGCAACTCATCTAGAAAATATCTAAGAAATCCCGAACTACTAGAGGCACAGCCTCACAACCTTAGTGCAATTCTATCGCACAATCTACCTGTCCGACTGCAGTCTTTGCTCAGCCAAGGAAAGACTCCCCGGCATGGAACTCAAATTCTGCTCGATCTGGAATTCTAAAGACAACTTTCTTGGCACGGCAATCAATAATGGCATGGGCTTCACCCAACAATTCCATACCCAGAATAACGTCGAATCTCGAATTTCTAATTATAATCAGGTTGGCTTTGAAATCTGCATCACCAATAACAACAGAACATTGCCTGCACTCACGGGAATATATGACAACTCCACCACCTGTCACAATGTTCCAAGCCTCTGACATGTTGCTGCATTCCAACTGATGGCGAGCGAAAAATCAAGAGGAGACAAAAGAATGGTTTGCCCCAGAATCAAAAAGATTATGAGTAGGAAAAGAGCACACAAGCACAACACCTAAGACAGAAAGCAAAAGAGACAAAGAAAAGAATGGTTGAACAGGGGTGAGGAAAAACAAATGCAGAAAGGAAAAACGGAAAGAAATAAAACAAACAAAGGAATAAAACAAGGAGAAACAACAAACAATAAAATAATAAAACAAAAAATATCTGCAACCACACCCTCAGCTGACTCAGCATCTGCAGCAGTCAGGTTAAAAGTCTGACCTCTCCTCAGAACAGTGGTGCTCTGACCGACAATCTGGCGCTGAGGAGGAAGCAGTGGCCTAACTGGACCACGAGCTGGAACTATCTGCTGAACAGGACCCCTGGCTGGAAGAGCCAACTGCTACAATGGCTGTGGACAATCTCGCACTGTATGATCAGTAGAGTCACACCTAAAGCATCGGCGATTGGCGCGCCTACATTCCCTACAATCATGTCCAGGCAACCGACAGAAATCACAAAAACTATCCATCTGGGAACCAGCAGAAGAGTAAGGAGCTGCCCTGACTGGATGGGCGGAAACAGGCCTCCAAATAGGCCCACCAGAAGGCCAAGCAATAGCAGAGGGAACAGTTCGCTGAGAAGAAGACGAACCACCACGAGCCTGCTCCTGAGCTCGGGCTGCCTTAAGAGCTTCAGTGTAGGTACACAACCGAAGAGAGACAAGATGCCTCTTGATATCCTACTCAAGCCCATTTGTGAATCTACGAGCCCTATCCCCTTCGGTGCAGCGAAGCGGCTAAGTCTAGTAAACTCAGCTACGTACTCATCTACTGACCTGGAACCATGTTGCAAGAAAGTCCATGTTACAACATTGCATGAACAATTATGTAACAAATCCAAAATGGAATAATGACTTAATCTGTTTTAGGATCAGGAATTGTTGTTCCATCTCAACTCGAGTACTACTGGGGAAGAATTTCTCCAAGAACCCCAAGTGAAAGTAGTCCAAGAAATAGGCCTTTCAAGTCGCTCAGACTCAGCCATCCACCAGATATGGGCCAGGTCCACCAGCTGGATGGAAACCATGTCCACCCGATCAGCCTCGGCAGCACGAGCCGCTAACAACAAGTGCTCAGTCCGGATCAACCACTGTTCAGCCTCCAAAGGCGTCTCAGTACCAGAAAAATGGTCGGGATGCAGTCTCATAAAATCTGTAACTGTTCTTGGACGAGGAAAAAGATTTGCCTGCACAGGCACAACAGAAGGCGGAACCAGGGCAGCTTCAAGAGCAGCCATCACAAGATCACTGTGGTTTTACTGCTAATTAATCAGCCGCTTAAGCACAGTAGTGACAGCCTCAATCGGATCAACCTGCGACTGAGAAGTAGAACCTCTGCGAGCCATAGTCTGCACAAAACCAAAAACAATTAGCGTCCAAAATCAGAGTTAGTATCAATTCATTTATGTATGCATGGTTGGTGAAATGTTGAGCAGATCCCAGTTCAAGCCAAGCTTGTCTAATATATTAGGCAACTAATACATCAGCCAAACCTGGTGCTCTGATACCACTAAAAATCCTGTCACGTCCCGCTTTCCAAAAGGAATACGGAATACAGATACGTAACAAAAGCCGAGCAAATAATTTTCATCATCCATAAGCTGTTTAGGAATCTTTACAACATATCACAAGTCTTTCTTTATCACTTGTATTTAGAAATTTTAAAGATAAAGAGAAAGAAAAATACATTTGTGAGAAAAAGATAGTGTGGAAAAGAAATTTGTGTGAGAAAAAGAAAGAGAGTGTGTGTTCCTTTCCATTGGAGGCCGGCCAAGAAAGAGGAAGGGGAGTCTCGGATTTTGTACAAGGAGGGAGCTCGGATTTTGCACAAGCAAGGAGGAGAAGGGAAGGCGAACGCGCTTTCAATGAGTGTTCTTTAGGAGTTTTCTTTGTTTTCTCCAAGAAGGTGGGTGGTTACTCTACTTCTAATATAGTTACCATGCTAGAAATTTAATTTATGAACATGTTAAGGAAAATATAAAAATTTGTCACATAATTGCTTTAAAAGACTAGTAAGGAAAAGAGAAAAACTCTTGTTTGTCTATATGAGAAAATTAGTAAAATGAATTGAAATTTGTTAATTAAGATTTATCATGATGCTTTATTAATATACTAGGATTGCCCGTGGGACGTGCCTACGGCACGTATTCGGGACTGCATATAAATTTCTAAAAAAATTAAAACAAAAAAGGTGGGTGTAAACAAAAAAGGTGGGTGTTTAAAATGTTTTTCTAATATGACGTCTTTAAAATGTTTCATACGGCATGTTATCGCGACGTCTTAACTTTCTTTAAAATATTTAGTAAAAATTTCGATGGAATATCTCATGAAATATTATTCCTTTGGCTCTGGGAAATATATATTAGGCTCTGGGAAATAAAACAAAACTTTTAAGAGGTAATGTCATTCAATTAGATAACCAGCACGCGACATTATTCGAGGCTTTTGGTGTCCTTCGCGACATTATTTGCTACTATTTTGTTGCCAACTCTACATGCATCATTTCATTGTTTTAGCTAACAACATGATAATTTTTTGTGTTCCCTCAAGGTGTCCTCTCCTGGTGTAGAAAGAGTTATTCGAATTCCAGAAGAGGTTGAAAGGTTCAAAGAGAAGCCAATGTATGTCAGGTATACTATCAGTGAAGACACCTCTACTTCCCCTCAAGAAAGTAATGGTGTGTTCAAGCTCATTTCCTACTACCTGGAATTGGGCCATTGCACTTGGGGTATAGCTGTTGTGAAGATAAACAGAAAGCAGGCAGGAAAGGGAAGACCACTCAGTAAGAAACAGAGGGAATGGTGATTGGAGATGCCATTTGATTCACTGATTTTGGTTAGAATACATTCTGATTGTTGATACTTGTTCAATGAGATGAGAAAATTAAACTGATGATGTTAATGAGATAGTGATATACTACTTGATGCTTGAGTGAGTGAGATGATGAATCTTACATTTTACACATGAATCTTTTGCATTTGCTAGTTTGTCTGCTGCAATAACCATTAGAAGGATTTTATTCTCAATCACCAATGAGTAGGGATTTAATTTCTTCAATCGCACTTTGTCAAAATTTACATTTAGAACTGTGATCGATCAAAATTTCATGTATTACTAACTTTAGCATCTAAGTTACACATGATTGATGGTGGGTGATTGCATTATGTAATGTGTAGGTCAATCCTTCAAACTAATTCTCTCTGAGGAAGCTTCAAGTAAATAGTAAAAGAAAGTTCTAACTCTATTTTCATGAAGATCATGATAAACAGTATGAATGTGAAAGAAAGTTCTAACTCTCTTTTGGATGTTTCATTGATATAGGATATGCACTGCATGGATGTAAGATCCTTTTCGTATAATTAAAAAATAGTAAAAGAAAGCTTCATCTATTAAAAGTTCACACATACAATCCAGGAAACTCATCCTCACATAGAATCCAGGAAACTAAGTTCACAATTTCACACATACAAAAGTTCACAATTGTTCACAATCCAGGAAACTAAGTTCACAATCCAGGAAACTAAGTTCACAATTTCACACATACAAAAGTTCACAATCCAGGAAACTAAGTTCACAGTTCACACATACAATCTCTTAAAAGTTCACAATTTCACAATTCTACAAAATGTACCACCTACAAAATCTTCAAGCTTCAAGTGTACTACCTACAAAATCTTCAAGCTTCAAGCCTTCACTGAACCTACAAAATCTTCAAGCTTCAAGCTACAAAATCTTCATCTTCACTGAACCTACAAAATCTTCATCTTCAAGCTACAAAATCTACAAAATCTTCAAGCTTCAATCCAGAAAGCTTCAAGCTTCAAGTGTACCACCTACAAAATCTTCACCGAACCTACAAAATCTTCACTGAATTAATTTATGAACAAAATCGTCTAGCCCTCTCTCTCTTTCTGTTAATCTATATCCTGTTCTAATGGCACTAATTTGACAGGAAACTAATTCAGTTTTGTTGAGTGGATCCTAAACATGGAAAACACACACATAGACGATAAATTTATGAACTGAAGTCTACATTTCTCTGATCAATTTGCATTTTCAGAGAGAAGGCTGCATCCCCAATCAGGTTCCCTCCAACTGTAGCTCTCACGCCGATAGTTGCTGGTTGGATCGGGAAGAAGACTGAAAAGACTGACAAATAAATACTGAGTCTTCAAGTAATCGGATAGAAATGTAACGGCTACAATATTCAGTTCTTGTCCTTGTAGATCTCGTGGTTGTTGTACCTAAACAGTAGTTACAACATAATATACATATGTAGAGATGGAAATGTGGGTTGTTTCCTTCATTGTACAAATATGGAAGTTTCATTCAGCATTGATCACCAAAAAGAACTGCAGATAATATAACATGAGATGATGATAATGTAATAACATCTTGGGCAATGTACAGATCAAAAAAATTGTAATATTTCCATATCAGCTTGATTTCAAACTTCAGCTATAACCGAGACATTGTTAGTTTGCTATATATGAACTGGAACACATGGATGCATGAAAACCAAGGAGAACCTCTAATCTAAAGGGCTTTATTGGATGCCGCCTCATATATTTAACATTAAGTACATTATACGCTAGACTTGGTGTAATCTTCAATGCCTCTGGCTGCTCTTTTAGAGTGTTTTCAAATGAAAAGAGTTTGCATGAAACAGTCAAAAAATTTCACTTAGCTGCCACCAAAATGAAAGATAAGACAGCCAATCCAAAAGTTGTAATCAGCTAAGTTGTTGATAGTTTAGTATTACTGCATTCATCTCTACTTAGAGTTCATATTGGATGGGACTTCGATAATACCAGAAGGTGGAGGTTGGGGCATAACAGAGTTGGCATTCTCGTTGTTTGATGAAATCCTCTACTCTACATTTGATTTTATTCATTGCATCCCACTGGACCTCAGCTTTGATTTAGATTAAGTAATACAGACATATTTTGAAGCAAAAATGAAACTAACAGAGTGTAGGGAAAAAAGACTAAATATTTAGAAGATACAGTTTGTTTACCACATGTCAGTAATGCTAACATCAGCCTCTGACAGAAGCCAGTAGTCCGCATCAATCTGCAAAAATTAAAATAAAATAAAATAAAATAAAATGCATTACTTATTTGTTCCATCCCTTAAATTGCAGCATTCTAACCTGGAAGAAAAGACAGAAACAGAGAAAATGAGGATTTGTTCTAATTGCAAGGGGAATACAGTACTAACCATAGCAAGTTCTGTAGGAGAATTCATTGACATGTTTTTACATGTATAAGAGGAACAAATGCTCTACATGAGAAGGCCTCAGTTTGGACTTCGGAGTATCAAACTATCAAATATATGTGACAATTTGCAAGTGGATGCAGCCTTCTCTCTGAAAATGCAAATCATGTCTATTAGCTCTCTCTCTCTCTCTCTCTCTCTCTCTCTCTCTCTGAAAATTGGGATTTTGATCAGGTATGTCTATCATATATAAATGGTTTTTTTATTTTGTCGTCTTGTTTCATTAAAGAAAAAATATTAAGTTTATAGACGACCCTCTTTCTATTTTTTTCTTATATACAGTGTCAATATTTCATTACTGATAAGTTAATTGATTTGAAGAGTTTGCTGGCTCATTATTGATTTAATGTTTCCCATCAAATAATAGAAAGGGTGATACTTGTTTTTGCTAGAATAATTGTGTGTTATTGCAACTCCAATTGCTATATAGTTGAAAATTTAGCATCGTCTTGTAGAAAAACAAAGAGAGATTCAATATATATATGATTGTGTTTAAGATAACCATAGTTATATTTAATATCTATCTCTATGAAATAAGTCAAGAAGTTAATCTGTTACAGATTGAAACATATATGTTATAACTCCACTTTAAAAAGTCACTTATGAGTAGTGTAACTGTGAAGTGTGAATTGAAAAAAAGATGATCACAGTAAAGGCTTGATAGTGTAACTGTGAAGTGTGAATTGATAAACAGATGATCACACTAAAGGCCTGATAAGATACTAATTGTCAATAAATGAGAACCTTTATACTATATCCTGCATACACAACTTTTTTGGAACCTTCTTCGAAAAAGGTAAAAAAACACATTCAGTCAGCTCTATTAAGGGTGTCTTCACTTTTTTTCTTTTTGTTCTCTTTCCCTTTTTTTTCAATATTAAGAGGAAAGATGTTTGAACTAAAGATACTGATGTCTTGTGAGTGGAAAGATTTGTGTTTGTCTTGAAGATGAAATAATTAACTTGTTGCTAGTTACGTACTTTTGATTGGTTTGATGTGGTTCGAATTTTATGTAAATGCAACAGAGATTTCTTATTTAATTGACCAGTTATGAGAAGATAACACTGACTTTCTTTATCTTATCTTTTTCTCCCAAAAAAAGAACAGCAGTGTTTTTTTGCTACATGAAGAACAGCTCGATCAGGTTCTAGTTTTTTGATACATGAAGAACAGCTCGATCAGGTTTGTATCAGTAATTTTTTCTGTAGCAATTATGCATTTGAACTAATTTAAAGTGCTTAAATATAAGTTTAAGTTAGATACTTTACGCAAAAAAATGTACTTATTCAAAACCTTTGAATACATTTTAGGACAATCACAAATGAAACCAAATTTTGGAAAGAATACAGATAAGATACGAAGTTCAAAAATGGTATTCACTGGCATTGATTTTTGATAGTTGCATGGAGTAAATTAAGAAAATTCTTGACACATGAAAATTGTGCATAGTTCTAATAGTTCTATTAGAATTTTTTGATAGTTCTAATAGTTCCCACTTATTTGTATAGTGTGCATATTAAGTGTGCATATTTGATAGTTTTAATTCTAATTTTTAAATTGCAATTCTAGGTTATTATAGATTTTAAGAGGGAGAATTAACTAATACCTGAATTGACAGGCCTAAAAAATTTCAGGTATTTATGGTTCATATAATTGATATACACTCAATCCAGATTTCTTATTCTTCTACCTCACACTATGTTCATTTACAGTAATAGTTTGAGTTTTATTCTTTCTTTTTTTAAATTGAGATAATTGGAAAAAAAAGAAACTACTGAAACAGTATATGCCATTGGATGTAGCAGCTCATGTATTTTATTTCAGCATCAAATGAGGTTTATTATAATGATATTTTAAAACCTGCGACTTGTTGAACCACTACTTTACCTCAGTCTAACTTATATGTGTCTTATTCCTCTTCATGCAGCTGGTGATGCTCCTTTCATGTATAATGGCATTTTTCTTAAACTACACGATATTTTTAAACATTACCCTAAAATCTGCGGAAATCTAAAGGTTTATTTATCTCATTAGCACCAGCCCATAATTACCTTCCTTCCTTTACGCATGCCTTTTTTTCTCCCTTGAAAATGAGAACACTCCTTTTACTTTTGTTTGTGACAGGATTTTGTCACAGTAGGACTCGGTTGGTTGTTGTTTCGAGGGTTTCCTTTTGATTTGGTTAGTTGAATCTTCTTATCATACTTACCAATTTATGTTCTTGTATTTTCTCTCATTGATAATAATGTTTATTTTTTTTTCTTTTTCTTTTTCAGCAAAATATTATAGGGCGGGGGCTTGGTTTTGTGGGGTCCTTTTTATATGCTTACTGTAAACTCAAAGGTAAGTAGGTACTGATAGATGGAGAGAGGCCATTTAAGTGAGAAGATGAAGGCGGAACCAAAGAAATGGGATATGGGCGCAATTTTGTGCATTTGTGGACCATTTTTTGGGTCCATTTTTGCATGCTATTCATGCTCGTAAATGCTAATATTATTATTTTGGGTTGAAAGTGGGTATTTATTGAGGATCATGAGATTCTTCTTCGACTGATGGTATTGTCTATATCGATTACTCAACAAACTGGAGCTGGGTTATGAAAGCAAACCAGGGATGGGCTGCAATTTTACTGGTGGCAGATTTGTGACATTTTTTTAAAAAAATTCTTTCAGTGCAGTAAATTATTTTTATGATGTTCCTAAACCCGTCCATGAATAGAACACTTCTCTGTGTATCCTTTATTGATCATCCAGCTATAGTTACTTTAATTGTTGATTTGAGTTCATTTATTTATTTGATGTGCTATGATGAATGTGATTTACTGTGATCAAATGAAGTTAAACAATGCTATATCTATGATGATGTCCTTATTAAAGGTCATATACATACTTCAGCATTTTGCATTTAGAAAAATGCATATTAGGGAAGCTCTCGGATAAGGATATATCCGATCCGTATCCGAAACCGAATTTTTTGTGAATACAGATATGAAAAATTCGAATCCAGGCAAATACGGATTCAGATATTCAAATCTAAAAAATAAAAATGTGAATATGGATACGGATAGCACTTTGAAAAGCGGATTTAAAAGGAATAAAAAAGAATCTGATTTGATTATAATTTTCAACAAAATAATTAAATTAAGTGAAGGAATAATATCAGAGAAATTCGATGATTTGGATGAGATTTAATCTTCTTCTTCTTCCTCCTCTTCCTCTACTTCTTCCTGTCTTGTAAAATATCGGGCAGCGGGCGGCAACAGAGACGCGGAAACACCTATAAATTGTTTAAGAGAGAGATTAAACTATAAGCGAAGATTATTTTAGATTAGTCTAACTTTTGTATAGGATTGTGCATTGATTGATTGTTTTGTTGCTTCACTGTCTATTCAATTCAAGTGCAAAATGCTTGTGCAAGTGCAAAATGCTTGTGCAAGTGCAAAATGCAAGTGCAATCATTGGCTATTTTGCTAGCAAATCTACAAATGCCTAGCACATGTACCAATATCAAGATGATGATGAAGGTAACAGACTATTTTGCTACATTTAAGTTTTGGCAAATCTGCAAATGCCTAGCACATGTACCAATAGAACGTGCAAATCCTTGGCTTTTTAATTTCCCCTTGAGGTTGATGCTTATAACATTATCAAGTGAATCTACTTATCTACGTATGGATGTCATACAGTGATACTTGAATAGTATGTTTTGGCTCAATCTAATATGAATTGTTAATCCTCTGTTTTCTCTGGCACATTTTTGCTTCGAGTCTTTGGCTCTTTACATCAGGAAGGGAATTGTCCATAAGGAATTATCAAGATGATGAGATGGATTATGTTTTTGAAGTTGCACACTATGAAATAATCCTATCTGAACTTTATCTGAGCTTTATGATTGATTGTTAAAGTGCAAAATGCTTGTGCAAGTGCATTACTTGGCTATTTTGCTAGGAAATCTGCAAATGCCTAGAACATGTACCAATAGCAAGATGATGATGAAGGTAACAGACTACTTTGCTACATATAAGTTTTGGCTTAATCGTTGTCTTTTTAATTTCCCCTTGAGCTTGATGCTTATAACATTTTCAAGTGAATCTACTTATCTACGTATGGATGTCATACAGTGATACTTATTACTTGAATAGTCTGTTTTGGCTCAATCTAATATCAACTGTTAATCCTCTGTTTTCTCTAGCACGTTTTTGCTTTGAGTCTTTGGCTCTTTACATTAGGAAATGGAATTGTCTATAAGGAGTTATCAAGATGATGATGGAGGTAACATACTATATTGCTACATTTAAGTTCTGGCTCAATCCTTGAGCTTGATGCTTATAACATTATCAAGTGATTCTACATATGGATGTCATACAGTGATACTTAGAGTCATGGATAGTTGGTGCAAATTCATTAAAAAGTAACCTTTAATCCACAAACTGGTATATACAAAAGTCATCGGTGCAAATAGTTAAGTTGATTCTAAGATCATTTTCACCTATTACTACTTCAACTCAAACTATAATGAAACCGTTTCTAAACCAGATCCAAATTGTCAACAATAATGACCCACACGTTTTCTAGTTGGAAGAAGATGTGTGGGAGACTCAACTCGAGCATGGAGAGTCTTTTGGATTAATTTTATTGATTCGACCATATTAGATTTCTGATTTATTGTAGAGAACAAATAGCACTTAGTAACCTCAAAATGTTTAGAACAACAAATATTAGCATCAACCCTCGTAACATATACAATCAAATATCTACGGGAATACTAAAAAATTTAAAATCTACAACTCTAAACAGATACAATCCTAAAATTAGATGCAAAATTAGAAGAAAAGCAGTATCAATTGTGAATAACACTTACAATCCTAAAATCCGCGCTGAGGTGAAAGTTGGGTTGACGGAGCTGCAAAACAGAATCAATCCTAAAATTAGATGCAAAATAGTATCAGTACTAAAATTAGATGCAAAATTAGATGCAAAATTAGATGCAAAACAGTATCAATCTAACACAAACCCAACAAAACGAACGCAATACCTGAGATGTAGAGACAAATGAATGCAACACCTGCCAATATAGGTGAGAACAACAGCCTTCTTCTCTTCATTGCATTTCCTTCTATTTCCTTCCTTCATAACAAAACAGATATAAACAAAACTTCAATAACATTAAAAAAACGCCTCGGAATGGCATCTGTTCTTCTATTTCCAGTAAAAAAAATAGCTTTTACATCAACACATGATGGCATTAACATTTAGGGACAGAACAATAACCACAAAAATTATCTAGACAGCAAGTAATGAGCATAAATTGAAGATGCATGTATATACCTTGGGGTTGTACTCTGCATTACGCGCTTGTAGGGCAATGGACTTTAGATCTAACTTGTAGTCCAAATTTACAGTTGACACAATATTCCTGCTTATTCAAGCAACATTTCAAATACTTCAAAATCAAATTAAGGGCACCCACATACATTTGACATAACTAAAAATGCATGCGAATGCTTGCCAGTAACAAATTCTTAAAACAGCCGCACTTACATCGTTCAACTTGGAGTAAGTTCTCTGTACGAACTTACAAAACATATATTACTGCCTCATTAATTTAGCGCTACAAAATTCATTTTGAACACTCACAATGGAAGAGTGATCTTAACTATTTAACCCTTCACTTAATTATTGCACAAAGTTACAACATACACCTTACCAACTACTCATTCTTACAACAGTCGCTCAAATAGCTCAATCCAGCCAACTCTTTGTTCCCACCTAATAATAAAAACACCCTCACACATTATCTCCTAAAATTTTCTTTCGTTGTTGGTCCAAAACAGGGGCTGCGTGGTTTATCCACTCTCCAACCAATTTTGAACAAATCTCCCATTAAACTCTATATATTTACTCCAAAAAGGGTTGATCCAAACTCCATTCATTACTTAATTAAGATAACTAACATTTGGATGAGTGAGAACTGAGTCTCACGTTGAACTCTAATATCAACCTCATGCTAACTACAATTTTAGTTAAGTTGCTACAATTTTATGGTCCTATTAGTTCCACCAAACAGTAAAGAGCTTCTTTATCAATACATGTTGTTAGAAGTTTAAAAAATATTATCTCAAACTCAAATCTCAATCATCCAAAACCCTAATAACCACAGACTAACATTGAAATTTTATTAATTTGTGTGTAACTACTAACTACATGTGGAAGTTAATTATTTTCTAAATCACCAAGAATCTGAAGGGGAAAAAAGTAAATTTCGAAGCTCCTGTAGTAAATTTCAAAACCCCTATAAAATTAAGTATACCTAGATGTAGAGACGGTGAAATCGATGGTCGGGATCAACTGAGGATGTGGTCGGCAGTGGAGCGACGTCGGAGAGGGGTTCGGTGGTTGGATGGGGTCGCAGTGGAGCGACGTCGGAGCTGCCGCTGGTGGTCGTTGATTGCAAAAAAGGGAGGAGGTCGGGGCTGGTGGTCGATGAGAGCGGAAGGGAGGAGAACGGCGGTCGAGGGGTCTAGTGTGTTGGCGACTCGAGGTGGTGGGGGGGAGCTGTGTGGTGACTGGATCGAGAACGACGGTTGAGGTGGGGAGGCGCCGTGTGGTGAGAGGAGGGGTCAGCAGAGCGCTGAAGAGGCGCCGGAGGTTTGGGGGAAATCGATGAGAGAGAGAGCGGGGGAAGAGAGAGAGACTGAGCGGATCGATGGATCGATGGGAGAGAGAGAGAGCGGGGGGAGAGAGAGAGAGAGAGAGAGAGAAGGAGACAGTGAGAGAGAGATAGACTGAGCGGTAAAGAGTAAAAGAGAAAAGGGGGTATTTTGGGGAAGGGAGAGAGTGTGTGAGTGGGTTTTGAAATTTTTGGAGTTTGAAATTTGGGCGGGAAAATATGTTTTGTGAGAGTAGATCTGGTCCATTGATTTTGGGATAGATTGAATGTGAGCCACTTGATAGCTTTCTTTGTGTTTTATTATATTGGGCGGGAAAATATGTTTTGTGAGAGTAGATCTGGTCCATTGATTTTGGGATAGATTGAATGTGAGCCACTTGATAGCTTTCTTTGTGTTTTATTATATAGATTTTCATGCTAGAAAATATATAATTTGATGAACCATGCTTGTATGAAAGTTGTGCTTGTGAGTGGATTGTAGAATGCAAAATAACACCCATGGATTGTGAAATCAATTGATTAGTATAGAAAGTTGCAATAAGTGTTGAATTTTAATTGTATTGTATGAGTAGCATTATATTCACTTGATGGTCAAATATGTTGTCTCTTAGAATCATAAGAAAATGAATTAGTTTTGTAAATGACCAAGTTTACTTAAGAGGATTAACTATGTTAAAGAATCAATAAAATTGTACAAAAAACATTATGAATAAATGTGGGAATAAATAGACAAAAGATTTATCTAGAAGTGAAATTTCAATGTCAATAAATATACTAATGTTTCATTTTCTCAAAAGGAATAAGAAGAATAGTTCTATTATGTTGTATATCTAAACAAATATACTATACTGTTTTTCAAAAGAATACATTATGGAAAAGATCTATATTTTAAATAAGTACAATTCGATTGAGAAATCGAGTTTATTAGAGAATGAGTTAGATACAGATTAGTAGTATAAAGCAAGTTTTACTCATGAGTACAACCGAGAATGGGTTTGGGAGTACTGGCTTTCAGTGGGGGTTTAGAGCGCTGTGAACAGTGCTGGAAGTCTTGAGTTCGAGTCTTGAAGGGGCTCTGTTTTTATTAAATTTCGATTTTTAATCAAATCACCAAAACCATACTTAAAGTATAATACGAGCTCACCTTATATCAGTTAGTCACTCTGGACTTATTGGTCTTCGGGTGTGCTTTGGGTCTGTCACTGTAGCTGGGTGGGGGGTTTGGCCCTGGGTTCGAATCTGACCCCTGCCTTTTATTTGTGTTTTTGTTTTTTTTAATATAAATTCGAATTTGTGGGTTATTTTGGAGTTTTAAGAGTAATAAAAAATTGGAAAAAAAAATCTAATATTCTTCTAAAATTACCTAGACTTCATAAAAAAACCATTTCTACAATAATTGACCTATTATAAAGAGAATTGGAAGCAATTTTTAGGAAGAAGAACTTGATAAATTTTCTTAGAATATGACTTTGAATAATTAAAGAAAAGGAAGATTTTGAATGTAAAGAATTTTGTGTACAGATCAATATTGAGATTTTCGACATGAAAAATTTGAGTAAGTTAATAAATGAAATTTGATGTTTAATATATGCAAGTGTGCATAGAAAATTGATTAAAAGATCATGATGAAATGTGGAAATTTGTGAGTATAAAGACTCATTTTTGGTGAACATGAAAAGAGGTTGAAAACTAGAGTTTAGCTAAGTCCTTACATCGGCGAATAAAATTTTGAAGAGAAATGTGATAATAAAAGACCAAGATTGAGTCGTGGTTAACAGTTGATGTTTAAGACCATGTAGAGGTAACGCTAATTCTAAGGTATTAATTTTATTCATGATTTAAATATCTAAAGACTACACTATAGTAAAGATGTGATGAAAGTAAGAGAAAAATACAAGTATGAGGGCCTCGGATCTACGGTGTGAGAGTGTTCATACATGATGTGTCATGTCATGACGTGAATACATCTCTAGAATTATCGGGACCGTGACACGCTTGTGGGGCGCTTGGTGACTACGTAGTTCCATCGTTCCATGGCGGAGGCGAATTGTCCATAGGATGTCTGCATGATGCATCATGTCATGACATGGGATTCCCCTCCAGAATGTCTGGACATGGGCTCGTGACTCATAGAACATCTAGGATACTTACCGTAATTACCGTAGTAGTTAAACTCATAGCAAGGGAATCTACCCTACAAGATGAAGAACGGTTAAGGGCTTGCCCTCGGATTTATGTAGAATGTGATACATAAGTTCGAAAAAGTGTGCATTAGTGTCATGAAATATAAGTGACTGCATTAAGATTAAGTGCACATTCACACACGACATCAATAAGGTAGTCCCCCTTAGCTTTGTTTGTGAACATGTGTGTGCTTTCCAAGTAAGAGAAATTGATGTATTATATCCTAGTGTCAGTTGTATGCAGCTGACGTGCCTACAGTTTTTATGCAGGACAGAATGAATGAAAGGACTAAAGAAGGAATGTTGCCTAAAGAAGTGTTCAAATTGTTATCTATTTCATGTATCATGTTGTAATTATAAATTCCGCTACGTTGATGTAAACATTGTTGTATAAAAAGTTTTAAATTCCTTATAAAATTGTACGAAGTGAACTGTAAAGATAATGTGAAACTTCGAATTCAGGTTTATTTGGAATTCGGGATGTTACACATTGTTTTGCATAGAGAAAGAAATCTCCGGATGCACCAATGCGTTTAGGCATGATTATTTGTCTCCGTTGAATGAGCGGAGTGGCTTCGGGTGAGAGATTCAGGGTTATTACTGTGTTATGATGAGAACCAGTTTGGACCTGGTGAGCGATGATTTGGTAGGTTTGGAAGTTCTTGGTAGAATTGTTTGTGGTAGTGACTTCAAGCTTGTTTACAGTCTTAAAATTATTGTGACTGCTTTCTTGCAGTAGCTTTATGGCGCTGAGGAAGAGAATCGAGCCCCCCATTGTAGCGGTGTATCATGCTCGTGTTGCCTGTTTGCTTCCTACAGCTTGTCCTACGCCATCTGTTGTTGGAAACTTCATTTTCATGTGAAATGCGGAGGCAACTGCATGGAAGGCCGCTAGACTGGGACGACCGAATCTAGCGTTTTATGCAACTTTGACATCGACTACTATAAAGTTCATTGCTTCCGTTCGAATGCAGTGGCCTTTCCTGCTGTCACATCCAGATTGACGACTCATTCTACTTGAACGGGGACACCGGAGATCCGTGGAGTGTATAATCGGTTGGTTTGAATCGGTCTCGGGAGAGCTTGAGAGCCTCGAATGTGGCTATGAAGAGAATGTTTACTGAGCTGTCATTATCCACCAGGATGAGGCATACCTCATGATTCACCATGCAAAGGTTTATGATCAATGTGTCGCAATGAGGTGTTCAGATGCCTTCTAAGTCCTTGTCGAAGAAAGATATTGGGACCTCAGTGCTTTTGGCAGGCGGAATGTTATCTATGGAGTTGACTTCCCTAACGAAAGCTTTGCGGGAGGAGTTGGAATTTTCCACCATCGGTAGTATGTCCATGATCTCTGTAAAATGTGCACCAATTAATTTTGTCTCATCTCTTGCTAGACGTTGACATCTGGGGTGAGGGCTGATTATTCCGTCCTTCTCAACTTCCATGAGGATGGCTGATACGCTTGCGTTGAGATGAGTGAACTTTTCGAAGCGTGGTGCTAGAATTGGATGGCGTTGACCTGCTCCTTTTTTCTGAAACGACCTGAGTTCTTCCTCGCTTGTATTCTTCCGTTTGTTCCCAGAAGATGAATCATTCTTGTTTTGTGGATAGAGAGGTTCCTCGACCCTGATATACTTGTCACTTCTGTTCAGGAGCTGAGTGAAACTTTTGGGTGGCTTTTTGCGAGGGAGGCTTTCAAGTCTTTGTTAGTGACGTTGAGGTGGAAAGCTGTAGTCGCCACTGAAGTGTTCAAGGAGGAAATCGACATTTCTTTCACCGTAAAGCGTTTGACGAAGTCTTTCTGTAATATCCTGATTTTTCAATTAATGAGAAATTATTTATTTTGCATGTGTTGTGCACGTGCAATATTTTGTTTGGATTATTTTTTTATCATGATGTGTATATTTAATTTTCTCAAATTATTTTAGTACAAAAAGCCTTCTTTAAAAGCCTTATTTGATTTAATTAAAAAGCCTTTCTTAAAAAGCCCAAAAGCATTTTATTTTATTTATTTTTATAAAATATTTTAGCCCAAAAAGAAAGCCCATGAATTAATTTATTTTAATTAAACTTGTCATGTAGAAGACTTTTTTTTACTAAATTATTTTTATACAAATTTAAGAATGTACAAATTTGGCCTAGTTGCATGCACGTGCACTACACGTACACGTGCAATGCACACTCTTCTATGGTGGCCGGGTATCATTCTTTTGGAGGGAGTTTTGATTTTGGGTGTGGAGAACATGGTGGTAGTTTCAAGGAAGTGGGTAGTTCTTCTAACTCCTACTTTGATCTAGTCCCTTCATCCTACAACTAACCAAATGATCTTGGCCCTCCATTTCACTCATCTTTGAGTATAAATACCCCCCCCCCCCCCTCTCATGGCTAAATTTGATATGCAAAGTGTATTTCATAATTATAGTATTATCATTGTGAGAGTTATAAAAGATAGAGAGTTGTGTGGGCTTTTGTTGCTTGGAGTGGCCGGCATCAAGGGAGGGAAGCTTTCGGTGTGGATTTGAAGGAGCATTCGGCATTGGCTTGGAAGCTTGGAGTTGTGCACTCTTTGGCTAGGAGGTGGTGCTTTCGTCTACAAGGACGTAGTTGCTTTGTTTGTGTTTTCTCTCCAATTGAGGTGGGTAAAACATTTTATATTTCTAAAGTAGGTCCATGCTAAATTTCTACCATTAAAGATGCATGAAAATATTAATAAGAGCCCACTTGAATTGAGTAGTTAGTATGTGAATGGTTTGAAATGTGATGATTAACTTATATGGCTCTAGTGTTAAAATTAAGTTGTATGTAGATTGCTCCATGTTCATTAATATGAAGTTATGATGGTAACAAAATTTAATTGAGGATGTTGCTATTGTGATTAGAGACATAATGCATGCTTGTTAATTGTGAAATTGAGATGAATAGACTTATATGTTGATATGGATATGGACTATTGAACTCACATGTATATTGGTTGAATTAAGAACTAATATCAGTAAATTATCACCATGAAATTAGTGAATAAAAAGACTAGTAGATTAATTATATGGCAATGTCGAAAATACAAATTTTTGTAGTGTAATGAATTAATTTTGGATTTTTGTGTGTGAAAAATACATTTCATTAGCACCAAAAAATTATATTATTTTACTGGTATGAACTTTTATGACTGAGGATTTAATCTGGAAGTTTTTAGAAAATTTTACTAAAGTAATAAGAAGCTATGGCTATTTGAATGTCGAGTTATTTTTAAAACAGTACGAAAATAATACAAATGGACTTTTATTTGGGTTAGTGACAACCCGAGCCAGTGGCTCAGGTGGTCTTGGACCCCGGTTGGCTTCTCTGTGTTGCCCAGTTCGAATCCCAGGCCGAACACTTCTTTTGTTAAATTACCCTAAAAACAGTAACAGCGAACTAAGGGTTCATATAGACCCTAGTCACTCTATGGACGTGTTCAGCGACTGGCCTAGTGGTCGGGGCTCTGTGCTGTCTTGGTGCGGCGCCTGGTTCGATTCTTGCCTTCGGCATATAAGGAAAAATAATTTTTTTGGGTGTTTTTGAAGTCCAAAAATTATGAAATAAATATGGTAATTCTCATAAAATTACAAGGAATTTTATAAGAGTGATTTGGGTATTTTTAGAATGAAATACAATATGGTTTGTGAATAAAAGGCATAAATGGAGCTTTGGTTATGCGATATACACTTGTGGATTTATAACTTATAAAGATAGGCTATTATAAAGTGATTGGCAAAAGTGCTTGTGGTGTGACATGATTTTATTTATTTTCATTATGAGTATTGTGCAAGATATGAAGTATGAAGGTTGAAATGTGATATTATGAAGTTGTATAATTCATGTATGGTTATGAAATTAAAACCATGATTTATGAAAGAGGAAAAGAAATTGTTGGCTATAAACATGAATTGTTTTCATTATGAACTCGTGAATTAAAAGTATTCATTGTGGACTTGTGAATAAAGTGTAATCATGAATTGAAAAAGAATGAGTATGAAAACTCGACATGGAAATTGTCAGGAGTTAAAGATTGTGAAATGAAATTTGAAATAGAGTAGCTAAGTCTCCCCGGCATTGAGAAAGATGAATTGAATTGAAATTAGACCAAGGTGGGTCATGTTGAAACAAATGAATAAGTCCGGTTGATGGAGAGGCTAACTCTAGTGATTATTTTGTTCATGATTTTTAAATAAAACTAAGGACTAGTACATAGTGGAGATGTGATGAAAGTAGAAGAAAAACATGAGTATGGGGGCCAACGGATAGCGGTGTGAGAGCGATTCACAGGTTGCCTGCTTGATGCGTCAAGACATGGCGTGGGCGCTACTCCGGAATTATCGTCCCGGTGGCGACGCTCGTGGGATGTTCGAGTGGCTATGGGTGGTGCCATTGTTCCATGGCGGAGGCTGAATTGTCCATAGGTTGCCTGCTCGATGCGTCGTGACAGTGCGTGGGATTCCCCTCCAGGCTGCCTGGACATGGGCTCATAGATCATAGGACATCTAAGACACTACCGTAGTTACAGTAGTAGACTAAGACATAACGGGGGATTGAACCCTATCAAGATGAAGAACGAATAAGGGCTTGCCCTCGGACCTATGTAGTATGGGATGCATAGAATCCGAACAAGTGTGCATTAGTGTCATGTAACATAATTAACTGCATTAAGGACTAAGTGCACAATCACAACACGACATCAATAGGGTAGTCCCTTTAGTTTGAAATGTGACAAGTTTGTGTTTGCTAAATATGAAATGTTAAGTTATACTATTTCCGGCATAGAGAGGATAGTCGTGTATAATGTTCGTCGGTTGAATAAACTGACGTACCCACAGTCTTATATGCAGGTAAATATCATGTTAAAGATTAAAGAGGATGGATGCTTAAAGATTACATTATGCTGTTGTATTTGTATCAAATTGTTGTATTTTACTTCCGCAGTGCAAAAGAAAGATGTAATTATAATGTAAACTCTGATGTATGATGAAAAGTTTTATTTCCCTGTAAAATTGTACTAAAGGAAGTGAAAAGATCCTGTAGAACATCTCGAATTCAGTGTATTTGGGATTCGGGGCGTTACACTTTCAGTAGTTTTCCATCTCTTTGTTTCAGTTCCAACAGGGAGGCACTTATTTTTTTAGCCGTGCGGCTAGTAACGAAGTGCACAATGAAAAGATCATCGAGCTGGTTGAAAGAGAACATTGATTCTGGAGTTAGGCGTGAATACCATTCCCTTTTTGATCCTTTCAATGTGGCGGGGATTTTTCGACACATGAGTGCATCGCTGGCATTGTAGACCATCATGAGTGTTTTGAAGCTCTCTATATGGTCGATCGGGTCTGATTCTCCATTGTAGGATTCAAATTGAGGAGCCTTGAAGTCTCTTGGGATGGGTGCATCGAGGATGGCTCTACTGAAAGGTGGTCGACTAGGGCGGTAGACCCTACTGGAGCGGTTTCTCTCATTCTTCATCTGTTCTCGACAATCTACTTCTTGGATACGGAGAAGGACTTGGTCGTCCTTCCCATAGGACTCAGTTGAGTCGGCAGATCCTTCGTTGAGGGGCTGGCCCAGATTTTGACTTCCTTGGATAGCTTAGAGGATGCCGAGCTTGAGCTTACCCAATTCGACCTAGCGACTGGGGCATTTTCCCCTTTGTTCTGCACAAGAAGCTTTCGCCTCTCACGAGACAGGCTCCTTATTGTGGTGCGCCCCCTGTGAGAGGAAGATAGCCTTGATCTATGTCTAGGGAAGTTGGTTTTGTGGTTTGCTTGATATCCTTGGAGGGAGGCATCAGATCGGGAGCGCCTCTCCTCCAACTGGATTCGCAGATTGGTTCCTTGTTGTCTGTCACTGATGATCTGGCGGAGATCTCTAGACCCTCGAGGGCCTCGTGAGGCCAATGAATCAGTCCAAGCATTATGGACTGATATGTGATCGTGCTGAGGATGTTGTTCATGATGGTTTTGTTGGAAGCCCCCCGGTGCCTTTTCGTTGGAAGAAGCTTGATTAGGCTGTCGGGGTGACTATTGAGGAGGAATCGGATCCTCCATAGGAGGAGCTGGTTGATGAAGAGAATTGGTGCGACGACTTGAGGCAGGCCCTCTACCTCTTATTCTTAGTGGCATGATAGACTTTTGTCATTTTTCACAGACGGCGCCAATCTGTTGCTGCTTATTTTGGTATGGGAGCAAATAGATAGTGAGTTCTTTTTAAATGGAAACTACTAAAAATCTGAAGTTTGATCTTTGCCGTGAAATACGGTGAGAGCCCCAGAAATTAAATCTGGATCGTTGACTGACCATCATGATCCGAATCTGACGGTTGTTGACACGGCCGATGGACCTGCAAAAAGCCTGAAACACTGTAGGGTTGCCCCAGCAACAGACCCTCCGACGCTCAAGTCAGAAAGAGAAAGAGAAAGAGAAAATGGCGAATTTTTGATTACCTTCTGATTGTGGTTGGGGGGGAGGGTATTTATAGGCCTAAAAAACATATCAAGAGATTGATTTAGATCCGTTGGATCGATATAAATTCCTTATTTCCTTTATGTTTCTCCCCTCAAGAGATAAGTTCTCTTGTTAGGGGATAATAGATTTGACTCCTATCCTTTATGGGCTAGGTGTCTCTCTTAGCGGATCTAATCTGTCACTTTTTATGGGCTTGGAAGAAGCCCATGTCTTGTAGAGGGGCCTAGAGAAGGCCCGAACCTGTTAAGGAGGCCCGTTATGATTAATCTGCCTATAGAAGTTTTATGATATGTTCTGGAATCGTACGACTCTGATTCACTACGATTTTTACCATCATGATCTGTAGGCGCCACTCCACATATGTTTTTTCGCAAATATGGGGCTTTCAAAATTAGCAGCTCATAAAATTTTCCCAAAGTTCCATTTTTGGTTGGATGTATGGGAGAAGAGATTTCAGGTGCAACAGTGGTCACTATTACTATTAAATGATTATCTTAATTTGTGGGCTTTGATTTTATATTCTTAGATAACTTGGACGCCATGTTTCCTTAAAAAAAGAAAACACTCACCACCATGTACAGCCCTAAAAAAATGCTAAGATTGAATTTGCTGATCACTCTGTAATAGACTTGGGTTATAGTACTTTGGGTCTGTGAGTCTGTTTTTACGTTGCAGTACTTAACTTGGTTGTTCATTCAGATGGTCTGTAATTTTGGGAGAAGAATGTGAACCCTTATTTTGTAGGTTAACATTTTTCTCATCTATTTTAACAATATATAAATAAAATAAAAATGACCACCAGGAACAAGTTTTGCAATAATAAAATCTTATGAATGATTTCATACTACGTTTTGTTGGGTAACTGATTAAAAAAATTAACATAATCAATGGAAAAAACACTTTTCCTTTAAAGAATAAAAAAATTAAAAAAAAAATTAAATAGCTACACTCTCTTTACATCATCATCCTAATCATCCAACTCTTTCTTCCAGAGCAAGATGACTAAGGAGTGTACTTTACGAGCAAATTAATTCGAGCATGTACTCGTAGTCTAACCTCCTTATAACTTGTTATTGTACCAAAAGACACCCTTTCTTCCATTCTCCTCCTCTACATACAAGCATTCCTTGGTCTCCCGCCAAATTGCTTGAAGAACTGGAGTCGAATCGAATTTATAATAGTCCCCCAATATCTCCTTCAGTGCCTTAGTCGCCTCTTTTCCGTGATAATGTGGAAGTGTGGAGAACAAATGGTGCACGATATGCGTTGTTCCACAATTGTGAAACCTCCAATTCATAACCCTCCCATAATCCCTATCGACCGTGGACAGCGCCCCCCTCAACCAGTCCCACTCCATCGAGTCATAGTGTGGCAACTCAGCATGTGTATGTTGCAAAAAAGTAATCAGAACTAAACAGCCTCCCATAATCATCAAGGGCACTCCATAAATCATAACAATCCAACCGAAGGAATAGGCAACAGACAATCGATAGAGTGCATAGCAGACTGCAAGAATACCAGCATCAGATGCAAAGACTAAACTACGTTGGTTACCAGTGAATATGGGTCCGTAGGGATCGAAGTGACTAGTGAAGCGGGGGTAGTTTCGACCAGAAGCATTGATGGCAAGGTAGAGTGGCCAGCCTACGGTTAGGCAGAGGGAGATGTAGATGAAGCGACCAATTGGGTTGTCGAGGTAGGGAGCGAACCAGGGTAAGGATGACTTGAGTTGTGGGAGGAAGACTTCATCGCGTTCTAGGGATCCGGTATTGGAGTGGTGATGGCGATGGCTTATTTTCCAAGAGTAGTAGGGAACTAGGAGGAAAGAGTGGATGATGAAGCCAAGTATGTCATCAAGGAGTTGGTAATCAGAGAATGCATGGTGGCCTAATTCATGGCCGAGGATCCAAAGGCCAGCCAAAGTAAGGCCTTATGGAATCCAGTAGAAGAGGGACCAAGAAAAAAAGGAGTATAGGTAAGTTAAATGGTTGGGGAGGTGGTAGGTAGCAATATAGAGCAGAGCGGAACAAAGGAAAAGATCAGAGAGAAGGTAGGAGAGGGAGCGAGGGAGGGAGCGGCGAAAGCAGTGGGGAGGGATGGCTTTTTTGAGTTGGGAAAGGGTGAATGGAGGTTTTATGGTGGGGACGCGACCATTGTGACGAGGAGTGATGGGGTGTGAAGAAAATACTTCTGCAGAGGCAACCATTGTTGGCAAGCTTAGCCTTTTTTGCTTTGTTCTAGTTAGCTATAGAAATCTAAAACCAAGACGATCTTGATTAAATTCTCACCACACTCTTCTCTACTAATTAATGTTCACTACTTGTTGTTTGTTCTTCCTTGTTCTATATCTCTCTGTGTTGCTAAATGACCTCTATTTATAATGCTCAACTTTATCCTGGAGACTTGATCACACATGTGATTCAAACTTTTGCAACTGGATATAATTCTCACGTTCTTAAATTCATAGTTAAGTTCACTGTTATTTTCTGCTCAGTCTCTGGTCTATTGACTGTCTTCACATTTTTGAATTCAAGGCTGCAGTGAGCTTCCTGGATACCACCCACACCTTTGAATATTAAGGAATGTGTTTAATGTTGGCTGCATACTTTAAAAAAATAACAATAAAGAAGTATGGACCATGCGTGTGGATTGTGGAACTACACAGCCACATACAAGAAAACAAGACATATAGATTTATTTGTAAAAAATTAAGAGAAAAAGGAAGCAGAATTAACAATAATTAATTTTAGTAAACTGTTAATTGTTTACTAATGTTATCTTGTGCAAATTACACAGCCTACAATAGTTTTGAGGGACTCATAAAATTATATGAGACTCTAAAATAGTGTGAGAGAATTGAGAGAAACTTATGAATATCATATCTACAGAAATTATTGAAATCTTCATTATCATATAAGAAGATGGTTTAGAAAACCACTGTCAAATCATAATATTATCCAATTTAATATAATATTATTAAAGATAAAAAATGCATGCCAAAAAAAGATGTCGCAAATTTAATTAATTTATGTTAACAAATATCATTACAACATCATTTACATTCAGTAAATAAATTATATATTATAAATCATGCATTATAGCACGCGTTATGTTAAAGATAATAGACTAAGGAAATTATAGAAAAATAATTTTATGAATTGTGTTTGCTTAAAAAACTAATTCTAAACTAGAGGATGAGGGTGGATTTGGAAAGAGACATGAGATTTAGTGAGACTGAGAAAAGAGGAGAAGAAACTGTGTTTGAGAAAATAAAGTTTTTATTTTGTTTTGATTTTTTAATAAAATAGTATGTAGTGCACGAGAAAGAAAATAGCGGTAGATTTTTTTTTATTAGTATAATATACAGATATAATATAATATCTGTTACCCAGATCCCACACTGAGTCAAAATTTTGCAATTAGATATCATTCTTATTTTGACTATTCTTTTCCACTCAGTCTATTCTTGACTATCTTCATATTATTGGACTCAAGGCAGCAGTGAGCTTCCAATTATTGACTATCTTCTTACTATCTTAATATTGTTGATTATACATTTAAAATATACTTGTCACACCTTTGAATATTAAGGAATATGTTTAATGCTGCTAGCTTACTAATAAAAAAAAATGACAATAAAGAAATATATACGGATGATGCATGTGGAAAATGTAGCCACAAGCATCAAAACAAGCCATATTTTGTTGTTGTTGAGAAAACTGAAGAACTAATAGACTCAGAATTAAGCCGTCAATATAATAATATTATTAAATTATTGATAATTTATAATACACTAAAATGCTTACTTGATTGGAGGCTTGCAACTATAGGGTGGCCAAGGCTCTCCTACTGAGTTTAATTTCTTGGAAAAGGCCGCAAAGTTTTAATTTGGAACCTCCAAACTAGTATACGTACATTCTGACTTCTCATTTATATTTCAGTATACTTATTCATTAATTTGCTTATGACTCAGTTTCTAGCTAGTAAACTAAGTTCATATAAATTTTTGGTCAACTCTGTAATTCTAGTACAAAAATATTTTAATTTGTAAGGAATCAAATATTACAGAATCCCCGTTACTAAAAAATGATGCCCATATTCTAGCTATATATATAGGGCTGTGCAACGGGTTAAGTTTGGCACAAAAGTGAACCGAACCGATCCGACCCGAGTGGGTGGATTTTTTTTAACTTGAAAATCTATCCAAACCTGAACGGTTGGGTTTTCAAAGAGCAATTTAAAATCCATGTTGAGTTTGATTTATGTAACACACACACGGGCCCATTTTTACTCAGACAGAACTGAAACACGGAACCGACCCAAACCCTAGGTATTGTATACATACATATATATTAATTCTAGGCCATTCATCTTGGCAGATGGAAGGATAGAACACTCTAACCTTCACACATATATTCGAGTCTTTATATGCAGCCTTAGTTCTCATATATCCCCAACACATTTGCTTCATTGTGATTCAGAATATTTGTTATGTACTTTGGTAGGAAGTTTGGTACGAAATTTATTAATTTGTTATGTATACCTATATAATATATATTTGGTACTTGGACTTTATTCGTTATATTATATAAAATTATCATGCCAAAATTATATTTGTGCATTATATATTTGTGTTTATTTTTTACCTCTAATTATCTTCAATAAAATAGTCTTTTTAATTATCTCATTTACTTGAAAGAAGTGGAAAAAAAAATAATTAAATGTGAAAAAAACCCGACCTAACCATTAACCCAACTCGATCCAATAAAATATGACACCCGCTCGAACTGATGCGAAACCATTGGTTGCGGGTTTGAGTTTGTAATAAAATACCTAATGAATTTGGGTGGGTATTGAGTTTGAAAAAAAGGACAGGTATACAAATGGTTTAAAATCCGTCCGACCCGATCTGTGGACACCCCATCTACACACAAGGTTCATATATATATATTTGGTCAAGTAATCATAGTATATAATATATATTTGGTCAAGTAAACTTTTGGGTGTTCAATTTAAGGTAAAAATTCTATATCATTAAGCTATAGTTACTATGAAATAATTCCAAAATTTACAATATATATATATCATTAAGCTATAATTACTATGAAAAAATTATAAAATTTACAATATATATAGTAGATTTGCCCGTGGGCGTGCCTACGGCACGTCTTCGGAACGATACAGCACATGAAAGTCTTGTAAACAGTAAAATAACAATTATGTAGCTCAAGTTTGAATAGTAAATCAATAATTAGTTGTAAATAAAAGTCCATATTTCCATTAGTATATGTTGAAAAATAATTATAAACGAGAGTGTAAAATCCAACTTCTTAGAATTTTGATTGTGGAAAATGATGAAATTTAAGTGTTGATGATATATTTGTTATTTTCAATGTAACATGAGTAATAAAAAAACGCATAAAAAATCAGAAAATTTACAAACCTGAAATCTGAAAATATAAATTTATAAGTAAATAGAGAGAGAAAGAGAGAGAGAGAGAAATAAATAAATAAATAAATAAATAAAGAGAGAGAAAGAATGAGAGAGAGTTGTTTTGGGGGATTGAATTTGAGTTTTTAGGGGAACTTTGAGTGGAAAAATATGTTATTTAAGGTTAGATCTGGACCATTGATTTCAACCATATTGAATGAGAGCCACTTGATAGCTTTCTTTGTGTTTTATTATATATATATATATATATATATATATATATATAGGTAAAAGGGATATGAGCAACTTGCTCATTTAGTAAATCAGCAATTGATTATGTGGCATGTATATGATACATTGGACAACTAACCCTTTTAAGATTTTTTCAATCACATGTATGCCACATCATCAATTGCTTATTTAGTATCACTTGCGAATTCGCATTCGCAACAGTCCGATCATGATCAATCAGATCATGACCATGATCCGACGGCTGCCGTCGAGTTCGCATGCGATCATTTGCGTACCTTATATTCTGTATATATATGGAATGCGGATCATGTGCCAACCAGTTCGCACGGATCACGTGCAAACTTGCTACGCAACCGTCCGATTCGTGTGAACAGGCTTTTTGCCCAAATTCGGGTTTACCTAGAGTCGTTGTTTCAAACAAGGACTTAGGTTAGAATAGGTCATGTTTGATACAATAACATCAATTGGTTCAAAAAGATAAATTCAAGTCAGAGAGTAAAAGTTTTTACTCAAAGTTTGAACTAACTTGAAGCTGTTGTTTCAAATAACAACCTAGGTTATAATATGTCGTTATTTGAAACAACGGTTTCGGCTGATTCAAAAAGACAAATTCAAGTCAAAGAGAAGAAACTTTTGCTCAAATTTCAGCAAACCTGCAGTCGTTGTTTCAAATAACGACCTAGGTCATAAGAAGTCATTGTTTAAAACAACAACTTCAATTAGTTCAAAATGAGAAATTCACGTCAGAGAGCAAGAGTTTTTTGCTCAAATTTTGGTTAATCTTAATCCGTTGTTTCAAACAACGTCCTCAATTTAAAATTTGAAAAAAAAAATTCAACTTCATCAACAGCAGCATCTGCAACAACTACAATAAGAGCAACAATTTCAAAAACTTCACATACAATCTCAATCAATAACTTCATATACAACCACAATAAGTTTTTATGGGTTTCGAAAGGAGTAGGAGGAGGAAGAGAAGGAGGAGGGGTTTTTTGGGTGTTGGGTTTCAGAAGAGAGAGAGGCAGCAGGGAGTGAGGGTGAGAGCGAGGGGGAGGAGGAGAGGTGTTGATGAGGCTTTAAAGCTTGTGTATCATCAGATGAAGTTGGGTTTCAGGGAAAGAAGAAAAGAGAATGAAAGAGATGAACAGTAGAGTGAGAGAGTGAGAGTTTAGAGTGAAGGAATGAAGAGGAGGGAATGTGTGGGAGTTGATCTGGTCGTTGGATCTTGAAACTTGATTCAACGGCCACGGATACCTTTTGCACAAACCCGTGTCTTGAAACTTGATTCAACGGCCACAGACACCATTTGCACAAACCCGTGTGTGTGTATGTGTGTGTGTGTGTGTGTGTAGGGAAAAAGGGGTATGAGCAACTTGCTCATTTAGTAAATAAGCAATTGATGATGTGGCATACATGTGATTGGAAAAGCCTTAAAAGAGTTATTTGTCCAACGTATCACATGCATCCCACATAATCAATTGCTCATTTACTAAATGAGCAAGTTGCTCATATCCCTTTTACCTATATATATATATATATATATATATATGTATATATATAGAGGCTTTTTCTGTTGCAAACGCTATTGTAGCAATTGCGAACGTGCGAACCACTTAACCTGTCATTCACAATGACGGGTTAAGGCAAAACACATAACCCGTCATTGAACGTGCGAACCACTTAACCCGTCATTCACAATGACGGGTTAAGGCAAAACACATAACCCGTCATTGGTGATGACGGGTTATGTGTTTTGCCTTAACCCGTCATTGTGGATGACGGGTTAAGTGGTTCGCACGAGTTCGCACGATATTTGCGTTTGCAATGGAAGATAGCCCATATATATATATATATATATATATATATATATATATATATATATATATATATATATATATATATATATATATATTAGAAACAAAGATATAGGGTTTAAAGTATAATTAAGAAAATGTAAGATATTGATATCTTAGGCGCTATCTCGTATTGCTATGTGGAGACACAAGTATCGAGAAACTAAATTAAAAATGCATTAATTTAGTCAAAAGTACTTCTACCAAATTGCTATTTTTAGTCATTTTCTTAATAGGTATGAACAATGTTTTAACTTATTAAGAAAATTTTGTAGTTTACCCTACAACACTAGTTGTCTTTCCTGGGGTTTTTTTTGGATTTCCCGACATTTATAAACGCCGGTGTAGTCCCTACCGGCGTTTTTGAAAACGCCAATATATCTGCCGGGGAGTTGAGCGTCGCGGTAGAGTAGCGGTCCATACCGGCATTTTTAGGTAATGCCGGTATAGATAAATACCTACCGGCGTTTTAAAAATGCTGACGT
The DNA here is from genome assembly GCA_017893485.1 of Hemerocallis citrina. Taxonomy (NCBI): domain Eukaryota; kingdom Viridiplantae; phylum Streptophyta; class Magnoliopsida; order Asparagales; family Asphodelaceae; genus Hemerocallis; species Hemerocallis citrina. The sequence goes on from CM030361.1 coordinate 43,789,640, forward strand.
AGAGGTGTTCATTTGACTTTTTTTCTTACAACACCTACGCCGGCGTTTTTAAAACGCTGGCGTAGGGTTTTTTAAAATTTTGGATAAAATCTACCCCTGTGCTTTTAACAATGCCAGGATCGGTATATATTAATTTTTTTTTAAATATTCTAAAAGCCAAAAAAAAAAAAGAAAGGCCTATCTCTACTTCTACAATCTCAATTCTTAAATGCCCATATCAGAACTACTTAATATTGCATATGGTAAGACCTCAAAAACTGTAGAGTTCTGCCTGGGACAAACACAAATTTGGACAATGTGAGTTAAATCAGTATCGTTCTTTCGTTCTTTCAAGTACTGTTCTACGAAGTACAAAATTGTTTAGATCGACTGTGAGCATCATGCTAGCACAGACTTGGTACAAACCACACAACATCACCGTACTTCATTGATCATATAAGCATCTAAAGACATCAAGATTCATTCATGCTGCTCATTCCCTAGATAGAACTTATAACCCCATAATCTAGTTCTTCCTCCAAAGAAAGAAAAGATGTGCAATTCTGTTTGCACCAATTAAAGTCACGTACAGCAAAAGCTATCGCCTAAACTACATTAGTTAACTACCATTATCCCCTTCGTCTAACTTGAACAACTTAAATGACATTTTCATAAAATGGTACATGAATCATGAAGTCCCGTACTGTTGAATTCTAACTGCAGAATAAACTCAACAACGACGACGAGATGCGAGAACTATAGCATCAAAACAAGAGAAGAAAGAACAAGCAAAAGCAACACACAAGAACACAGATTTTTATCGAGGTTCACCCAAACAATGGCTACTTCTCCGCGCATAGGCACTCCTGCGATTTACACTAGAAATATGAAGATTAGGTTTACTATGTTAGGAATTTTCCACCGAAAACCCCTCTCTAGGATCTTGTTGAGTTATTCGATGTAATCAACACAAACTATCAAGCACACATGAGATCATACCAAATACACCAAATCACATAAATTTGTCCCGGTTGGGGCTTTCGCCTTAATCCGAGAGAGAAAAAATTCAAGATATTATTCAACTAAAGAAGATACAAGAATATTACAATTCTCACCACGACCCTCTACAAGCCTCACCAGCAAGTACTAGTTGTTTACAATTAGTGAATCACTCAGTCTCTCATTCAATGAAGTACTCTCTCTCTTGACTCTCAATGGAGGCCAATAACAATAATATATAGAGATCTAGCGAAAACCTAGTTTGATATCTTGATACAGTAACTATTGGATATTCCTGAAGAGACAAACCTACGATAGGAGCCGTCAGATCTGACTTGAAGAACCAGTTGGGCTTCTCACGAATCACCAAGATCCGACCCAATAAATCTATCAGTGCCGCGGCCGGTCGACCGCACCCTATGACTGGTCGACCACCACTTCTGCAACTACAGTTACTGACTGTTTCCTTGCCTCCACTCCGTCTCCGATCTTCTTGATTCCTCCATCTTCTCATCGTCTTCTTATCCAACATAGTGTGCAAGACATAAACCAAACAATCTCCACATTGGATTGCATACTCATGAATCCACACATGTGTGATTTGAAACCATCTAGACTCTTTTCCTTCTCTTCTTGCAAACAACTCGTTTCAATGGCTTCCTCTGCTAGTTGAATATATCTCCACTTGTTTTTCTCCCGTTGTATGCCCCCTCAAGGGCACACCCCAGTAGATGTAATCATGGAGTTGCCACCCTCCACACAAACTCCACCTTCCTCAAGGCTTTCTCCACCTTTCGATGATATTCGAACGTCGCAGTCTCGCTCGGATGATTCGAGTGACGGCATACTAGATAGTGCTTTAGGAACAATGGGCTTCGAAATATTTGCACAAGTTTTTCTGTTCCTCCAAAGCTAGTAGAGGTTGTGCTGATCCTGCCCAATTCCCCTCTCACCCTTCATCACCTCAAGATAACTTTCCCAAACTGAATGAACTCCACCTGGATCTGTGTACCTGCAGTCCTGAACATCTAGAGTTCTCATGAAAATAAGGCTCCGCTTCATCAAAGGAATATGCATGCCCTCCTCTAGTGTGTGTCCCCTTCCACCTGTCATCTTCGACTCATTTATTTTCTCACATCTTACTTCACAAGTCTTGTCAATCTTCGTTCTCACACAACGACATGATGCAAATTTGTAAGTAGAAACCATTACTTCACAAATCTTATCAAACTTCGTTCCCACACAACGATATGATGCAGATTTGCAAGTAGAAACCATCTCCCTCTCGGAGCAAACTTGAGAAGAACTAACCGAACCAAAAGAACAACCAGAATTCACATATAAAGAACTTGAAACAAAAGCATTGTTTAAGCCTTCACCTGATTCAGCGGCACTGAATTTGGCATCCCTCTGACTCAATCGCTTGCAACAGTCTCTCATGTAATGCCCAATCCCTTTGAACTGGTTGCCACGGACCTTACCCCGACATACACTTTTCCTTCCAATCAAAGTACAATCTACTTCCAAGCAACTCACAGAAGTTGACGCCGATTTCTGACTCTCCTTCCTAAGTGCATCCTCCTCCAACCCCTTGATCATACCTGCTATGAAAAACTTTTCCTTGGTAGATTTCTCGTCTAGTACGGTTATCATGTTGGATGGATTTGATGGTGAATATATTGAGTTGGAAACCCTTAGATCATCTGTGTTGAACGCCCTTAGTTCAGATAACTCCATATTGAACTCCACTTCATGATCTAGATGAGCAATACTTTCCTTCATTGAGAAACCCCACAACTTTCTTCGCTGGTGCATCCGAACTTGTGACGATGATCCCGAGTAGTCAGTTCTGAATTTTGCCCAAAGACTTGTCGTACTTCTCCTATACCTGACTTCGTTCATCAATGACAACCAGATTAAACCCAAGGCTTCTGAACACATTTTCTCCACTTCTCCTGCTTTGTGCCGATTGATCTCCCTTTATCTCCTTCTAGGACTAGATCCAAGTCCTGTTGAACTGATGCTTCATGCATGTCCACCTTCAAGAGATTAAAGTTGATCTTGCCTTTGAACCGCTTGATCTTCGTGATTTGATCTGCCATCATCTCCAAGGAACTCGAACAAACTCTTGAACCTGGAGCTCTGAAACCAATTGTTAGGGATTTCCCACTGAAACCCCCTCTCTAGGATCTTGTTGAGTTATTCAATGCAATCAACACAAACTATCAAGCACACATGAGATCATACCAAACACACCAAAGCACACAAATTTTTTCCGGTTGGGGCTTTCGCCTTAATCCGGGGGAGAAGAAACCCAAGATGTTATTCAACTAGATGAGATACAAGAATATTACAATTCTCACCACGATCCTTTACAAGCCTCACCAGCAAGTACTAGTTGTTTACAATTAGAGAATCACTCAATCTCTCCTTTAATGAAGTACTCTCTCTTTCTCTCTCTTGGCTCTCAATAGAGGCTAATAACAATAATAATAGAGATCTAGAGAAAACCTAGTTTGATATCTTGATACAGTAACCATTGGATATTCCTGAAGAGACAACCCTACGATAGGAGCTGCCAGATCTGACTTGAAGAACAAGTTGGACTTCTCACGAATCACCAAGATTCGACCCAATAAACCAATCAGCACCACGACCGGTCGACTGCACCCCTAAGGTCGGTCGACCGTCCCCCTCTCGGGGACTTCTGCACCCTATGACTGGTCGACTGCACCCTATGACCGGTCGACCGCCACTTCTGCAACTACAGCTGCTGACTGTTTCCTTGCATCCACTCCTTTTCCGATCTTCTCGATTCCTCCATTGCCTCATCGTCTTCTTATCCAACATAGTATACAAGACATAAACCCAACATACAAATCTCTCAAGAACTCACCCCTAAGGTGAAGGGTTTCTCTCTATCTCCCTCTCTCTTAATGACGGCTAGTTGATCTCTATTTTCTTTTCTCATAACCCTCAAATTGTACACAATACAATATTTATAGGATTCCACAACTTTCCATCTCAGCCGCTCATCAATCAGTGTCGGAACAGTCGACCGCAATTTTAGGATGGTCGACTGGTCCTTTCCTCGACTGCACAAAATCCAATAGAGAGCGGGTCGGTCGACTGTGCGGTCGACCGGTCACTTCTTCAAGACTACAGGTTGAACCAAAGAGCGGGACGGTCGACTGCACGGTCGAACAGTCGTCGGTCGGGGGGTGCGGTCAACCGCAACTCTGCTGTAGCCACTTGCTCCCACTTCGACTCTCCTTCTCGCCTATCTTCTTCAACCTCATTATCGTGTATTGGATCCACAAACCCCTAACAATCTCCCACTGGGAGATATATATACGAAGTCTCTAACCTGTTCTTCATTCTTCTATTGGCCTAGTCTAGACCTGTGCCTCTGCGAGTCTCATCAACAATTAACCTGGAGATAATCCGATAGGGGTATAGCAAAACTGTTGTTTCTTGCTATCCACCACCTCAGTGAGTATGTCCGCCGGATTCTTAATGCCAAGAATCTTAGTTAGCTTCAACCATTTATTCTTAACCGCCATTCTGATAAAATGATAGCTCATTTGAATGTGTCGAGTCCTAAAGTGATATGCCGAGTTTTTCACCAAGAAAACTGCACTTTGACTATCACACCATAGTTCACCTATGGGTTGCTTCCTGCCCAACTATTTCATAAGCTTCGAAATCCACAACATGTCTTTCATCGCTTCTGTAAGTGCCATATACTCTGACTCCGTGGTTGACTGTGCTACAACCTTTTGTAACTGCGAAGCCCAACTAACAATAGTTCCATCAACTATAAATACATACTCTGTAGTACTTCTGCAATCATCATAATCGCCCAAAAAATTCGCATCTACATATCCATGTATATGCAAAGAATCTCCCCCAAAACAAAGAGAGTGATCTGAAGTACCTGCTAGATATCTAAGAATCCACCTTACTACATCCCAATGCTGTTTACCTAGATTCTTCATGTAACGGCTGACAACTCCCACTGTTTGTGCGATGTCTGGTCTTGTAGACACCATAGCATACATCAAACTCCCAACGTCTTAGGCATAAGGAATAGCAGTCATTTCCTCCATCTCCGCCTCTGTCTTAGAACACAAGTCTATTGATAACTTGAAGTGAGCAGCTAAAGGACAAGTGACTGGCCTTGCGCCATCCATATTGAATTTCTTCAACACTTTCTTCACATAGTCCGCTTGTGATAACCAAAGTTTCTTGCTACTCCTGTCTCTACTGATCTTCATGCCGAGGATTTGCTTTGCTTCACCCAAGTCCTTCATTGAAAAGTCCGAAGCTAGCATCTTTTTCACTTCCTTGATATTCTCCATACATGAACCTGCTAACATCATGTCGTCCACATACAACGCTAAGGTAACTATATCATTGTCTTCATATTTACGAACATACATACAATGATCCGTTTCGCATCTATCGAAACCTTTCCCTCTCATAAAGCAATCAAACTTCAAGTACCATTGCCTCGGTACTTGTTTGAGCCCATAAAGACTTTTCTTCAATCGACACACCATTTCTTCCTTTTCTTTAGCTTCAAAACCTGTGGGTTGTCTCATGTACAACTCTTCTTCGACATCACCATGGAGAAATGTTGTCTTAACATCCAACTGCTCTAAGTGCAAGTCTTCAACTACCACAATACTGAGCAGAAACCTAATAAAAGCCATCTTCACAACCGATACAAAGATCTCACTATAATCAATACCTTCTCTTTGAGAGAATCCTTTCACAACAAGCCTGGCCTTGTACCTCTTACTGCCATCTGCCTTATCTTTGACTCTAAAACCCATTTGTTCATAAGAGCATGCTTCCCTGCGGGTAACTTGGTCAACTCTCAAGTTTGGTTCTGTTCCAAGGAGCTCATCTCGTCCTTCATGGCTAACTCCTACTGAATTCGAGCCTCATCCCTCAAAGCTTCCTCATGAGTCTCTAGCTCCCCTAAATCCGTGTACAGAACATACTCATGAACATCACTAGCTGATGGATCAAATATTCTGGTTGGCCTCCTCTCTCGTGTCGATCTCCTCAATGTGGGTACCGGTCACCGACCGGTTCAGGTTTTCCGAACTGTTCTAGATGTACATGTTTATCTTGGATAACCTGCTCATTCCCAATAGGCTCACCATGAGCCTCCTATGCTGCATGTGGTACTTGTACCTGCTGCTGCACTATAGGACCCCCACCACTAGGGCTGCCTTCAGAATCTAAATCTGAGTCTGAGTGAACCGCAATCTGACTCTGAACTGGCTGTACTGTCTTGGCCCGTGTGCTTGTCCTTGTATAGAATCTCTTCATTAAACACTACGTTCTTACTGCGAATGACTTTGTTATCCAAAAAATCCCAAAGCTTGTAACCAAACTCATCGCCACCGTAGCCAATGAAGATATGCCTCCTGGACTTAAAGTCCAACTTCTTTCTTTCTTTCCTGTCAATTAGTGCATATGCCATACAACCATAAACTTTCAAATGCGAATAATTAACAGTTTTACCTGACCATAGTTCTTTAGAATGGCCCCATCAACGACACTAGACGGGCAACGGTTAATCAAGTACACCACTGTATCAACTATAGCGGCCGAAAGATGGACCGGACGACCCGCATGAAGTCTCATGCATCTCGTCCTTTCGAGTATCGTGCGGTTCATCCTTTCTGCTATACCATTCTTTTGTGGAGTCTTAGGAACTGTCTTGATTCCTCTAATACCTTCCTTTACCAGATAGTTAATAAACTCTTTGCTTGTGTACTCACCTTCGTTGTCTGACTTTATTGCTTTCACCTTGCAACCCGTCTCATTCTCAATCCTGGCCTTCCAAGCTCTGAATGCCTTAAATACTTCTGATTTCTCGCGAATTGCATAAACCCAAACCTTTCTTGTAGCATCATCTATGAATGTGACGAAGTATCTTTTACCACCATAAGAGAATTCCTGAGCTGGATCCCACACATCTGTATGTACCAACTCTAGCTTTCCAAGCTTCTTCTCACAGCCACCCAACTAAAAGCTAACTGTCTTCTGTTTGCTCACCACACAATTCTCACAAAAATTCATCTAAACCTTCTTTAGCCCCGGCAAAAGATCCCTAGAACAAAGCTGCTTGACACCCTTTTCACTAAGGAGCTCCAACCTGACATGCCATAGAATTGAAGAGGAACTACCTACTGATGCTGTAGCAATGATATCACCTGAATCAGCTCCCCTGAGTAAGTACAATATGTCACCGCACTTTTTTTTCCCCACCAACCTGGCACCTGTAGTCACCTTCCATATTCCGAGCAAATAAAAGTGCTAATGCCCAAAAGTTGTTGTAAACCATTCTTTGTCTAGTTTGCCAGTTGAGATCAAATTTTTCTTCAAGCTCGGAATATGTCTTATATCATACAATACCAATTGCCCACCATTGCGCGCCTTCACTCTCACAGTGCCTCTACCCACAACCGGACATATCTGCCCATTACCAACTGAAACTGCACCAAAATCACCTGTCCTGTAATTCTCAAAAATATCCCTTATGGGGTACAATGATAAGAAGCACCTGAGTCTATACACCAAACATCTTGCAAAATATTAAATCCAGCAGATAAACACAATTCATCTAGAAGGGGTTCAATACTTACCACATTGTCTACCTGTGACCCTGCTTGTGCTTTCTTATAATCCTCGCATTGGTCTCTCCTGTGTCCTGGCTTCTTGCTTTACCGACACTCACCTTTACGATTTCCTGTTCTTGACTTGGACCTGTGATTGCTACTTTGCGACCTTCCTCTGTTGTTACTTCTACCACGGTTATCAACTGACAGCGTGGTATTGCTAGGATATGACACCGAAGTCTTTCCATGTCACTTCCTCCTTGCATCCTCATTCATGATGCTGCTTATAAGATTCTTTAGGGTTGTCGTATCAGTTATGGTGCTAGTAATAGTCTGCTCTACTGTGCCGTAACTATTGGAAAGACTGGATAGCAACAACAACGATTGTGCCCTCTCCTCAAACTTTAAACCCGACGATTCCATTTGATTGTAAACCATATAGAAATTGTTGATGTGCTCAGCAACCGAACTCCTTTCTGACAACTTCAAGTTAACCAACTTCTTTAGGTATAAGATCTGATTCGCTGCATTCGGCTTCTCAAACATGTCTGTTAATGTCTCCATTGCCTCCTTTGCGGTTCTTGCTTTCTCAATATGAAATAGCGCTTTCCTGCTCAGCGACAACTGAATCTGCCCAAGTGCTTTTTGATCCAATCTATTCCAGGCCGCCAACACAACCGGATCAACCTCCACCCCTTCACACCAAACAATGGATCATCTAGATCCTTCTGTCAGAGATACGCAATCATTTGGATCTTCCACATTGTGAAATCCGTTCCATCGAACTCCTTGACTCTACTCTTATTCCCATCTCAATCAAGACTACCAACCTGTAGCTCTGATACCACTTTGTTGAATTCTAACTGCGGAATAAACTCAACAACGACGACGAGATGCAAGAACTATAATTTCAAAACAAGACAAGAAAGAACAAGCAAAAGCAACACACAAAAATACACAAGATTTTTATCGAGGTTCACCCAAACAATTGCATCTTCCCCGCACAGAGGCACTCCTGCGATTTTCACTAGAAATATGAAGATTAGGTTTACAAATCTCTCAAGAACTCACCCCCAAGATGAAGGGTTTCTCTCTATCTCCCTCTCTCTTAAAGACGGCTAGTAGATCTCTATTTTCTTTTCTCATAACCCTAAAATCATACACAATACTATATATATAGGATTCCACAACTTTTCATCTCAGACGCTCATCAATCAGCGTCGGGACGGTCGACCGCAACTCTAGGACGGTCGACTGGTCCTTTCCTCGACTGCATGAAATCCAACAGAGAGCGGATCGGTCGACTGCACAGTCGACCGATCACTTCTTCAAGACTGCGGGTTGAATCAGAGAGCGGGACGGTCGACTGCGCGGTCGACCGCAACTCTGCTGTAGCCACTTGCTCCCACTTCGACTCTCCTTCTCGTCTATCTTCTTCAACCTCATTATCGTGTATTGGATCCACAAACCCCAACACGTTCTACTTAGTTGGACATACTTGACTTAAAAGCGTCACTAGATTCTCTTTGATGCAAAAATAATATACTACTAAGTTGAATACATCCTGGATAATCCAGAATTGTGACATCATGATGAACTTTCCGAACTCAATTCATTTCACAGGCTACAGGGGAAAAGACTTGAGGTATCGAGGGTCATACCGTATGTGATGAGTACAATCGGAACCTTTACGCTATCGAGCAACATAAGCATAATTTAACAACAAATGAAAAACATAAATACCAGTATTGAAATGTATTCAATTTATAAGATGCAAATTAAACATTTCTCCTAATGACTCAAGAAGAAAACAACTCATTAGCCAGCAGTGACACATGTATATTTAAAAGCAAAGCTGCAAACCTCAATTCCCATAATGCAGCAAGAGAGACGTATATTGAATCAAGACATCTAAACTCCAAAGAGAACATACTATCTCTATAACAATTTGCTCAGGAATGAACATGATGTAAAACTAACCCTAAAATAGAGAATTTCCAAGATTCTTAATGGATTAATTTTACCAACACGTAGTGTGGATCAAAGTTAGAATTTTGAAACAATTAATTGGTTTGATGGATTTTCAAGAACTGAATGACGTTTAACAACATATAGGACTTTCTACAGCAGACTTATTATAACATTTAAGTGTTAATGCTATTGAAAGTGATCAATAATAGCATTTTTGGAGAAAATGTTGTCTTTGATTAATTTTGAAATTTACTCTTAGTATTGACAGTGTTTTAAAACGGTTTATTATTTTCGACATTTTAGAAACGATATTATATCTGTAAATAAACAAAATAGATATGGGTAAAAAAGAAAATTCTAAGTAAAAAATCGAAATCCATCAAAACCCTTTAACTTCTCCCCGTTTCCAAAACCCCTCTTTCACCAAAACTATCCCTAATTTTCCCTCCTCCGTGCCTCTCGAATCCCCGACCCGCCGCCTGCCGTCAAAAGAAACCCTACTCCCCCCCCCCCCCCCCATACCCTAATCATCTCTTTCCCAAACCGAGCCTTTCTTTCACACACACACTCTCTCTCCCTCTCCCCTACGACGAAATCTATCCCTCTATCCCCTAATCATCCACTCTCTCTCCCCCAAGCTAAATCGGCCCGTCGCAAATGACTCTCTCTCTCCCCCAAGCCCAATTGACCGTCGTCGTTCACCTCTCCCTCTATCATCGTCGTCGTGTGCCTCTCCCTCTACCGTCGTCGCTGTGCGCCTCTCCCCTTCCTGTACAGTTTGTGATCGCATTCGTTATATTTTCCTTTTATGATCTTGATTAGGTTTTTACTATATTGCAGCATGTGGAATTGGAGAGGTTATCGCATTCGTTATCAGTTTGCTGGAAAGGATGGGCCTGCATTAATTTTAATTCATGTCTTTGGGGCGAACAGGGGTACATCATATGCATTTTTGCTTAATATCTCTCTAGTGTCAAGACGATGATTTTTAATTATTACCATTGCTGTCAAGTGTTATTTAATAGAGTACTCATTCATCAATTTCTGCAAAAGCATCTTCAGTTCTCATGATTTTTCCATCTATTTTCCATTAATTTGTTTTAACAATAAAGTTAGTATAATTGTGGATTGTTCAAGCTGTGCATATGGCTCATGTTGTACATTTCATTATGTCAGTACTAAAAAGTCATGTACATGTTTTGAGTCGGTTGAGTTGTATACAATTATTAGGTATCACCATATAAGATGGTTAGAGATGGTTGGACTAATTATAGAGCCTCTGGAATACTTTGTCATGAAGTATAAATTTATATGATCCAGCAATGTGGTATCAATAGCACTATAGCAACAATTGGCATAAGATGAAAAATGATTATAACTCTTCTAGAGGCAATACAACTTAGGCACAACAAGCCATTTTTGAAGTGAGAAGACTTATTCCTATGTCAATCAACAATAATAGCTCTAAACTATAGGCTCAATAAACCATGAGAATTTCAAAGGACAAAATTACGGTAATTACTTACAAGAAGGCAAAACAAAAAGTTTTTTAAGAAAAATAAAACATCAACAATTCATGAGATAATTGAGTGATAGATATGTTATTCACTTACCTTATTAGTTTGATGCAAAGAGCTAAAAAAAATTGACAAACAAATAATGGCCTTTTCTGTTATTTTCTTTTTTTTTTATTTATTTAATGTGCAAAATTCCACACGTCATCAACCTTACCTTCTTTCTATCTCATTCCCTGAGGGCTATCATCCTAGCTGGCTTTTCGGATTTGAAAGGCACTGTTAAGCAGCCTGCTTGCGCTCGTTTGTACTACATGTATTGTAGGATTGTTAATGTTGCAAGTTATAATATAATTTTCAACATAACTTGAATGTGCTTTTGTTTACATTCGTTAAAGTCACATACTCACTTTAAAGTATCAAATTATGAACAATTAAAATCCATGACATTTAAATTATGTCTTAAAGTTTACTTTTTATCATCAGTTGAACAAGTTTCACTGATAAGTCTTACTTTTTCAATATGTTCTTACAATAGCAAACTTTCAGCCATTTGCAAAAGATTTCTTAGAAGATCAGCTTAAACTTTTCCAAGTTAGACCCAGTGCCATAGAGTGTGAGTTAATGAATCCTATGACTTTCCTTGTTATTTTGCCTTGATCTCTCTCTTAGTTGTGATTAGTTTGTTATTACAACAGAATGATGGGGATGTGAAAATTGTTGTTGGAAATAATTTTGACAATATTGTCTTGGATGAGTTGAAGGATGTCCTTATAGAGGCAAGCAATTCTTGTGGAGATATTAAGCATAGCATATGCTCTTTATGCAATTCAATTTGATATATGGTACTTGATCAGATTTATGCACCATGGTGCGGACACTGCCAAACACTAGAGCCAAATTATAACAATCTTGAAGCATCTTCGCAGCGCTGAGTCTCTTTTCATTGCAAAGATGGATGGAACCATAAATGAGCACCCTCAAGCCAAGGTACACTATAATTTTAATTGTCCTATTTACACTTACAGTAGGACTATAACCTAGCAATAGTTAGGTGGGTCTGATCTTGTTCAGTGTTCGACTGATTTTCGTACACTTTGGTGGTTATGAACATGTATTTATGTTTATAGATTTCAGCTACCCCAATTTCTTAACCAGTACATAGGTTAATCAGACACTAGTTAAATTGCTTGTTGCCACATCCAATCTGAATTCTGAATAACACACTAGAATAAATCTGAAATACTATATTGAAAATGCACGTCCGACACGTCTGATACAAAAATGCTTTCAAAAGAAGTGTCCTTGCAGTCTTGCTGATCACTGAACACTGGAAAATCATCAAATGTAGACTAGGAAGCTCTGTTCAATTGATCTAATCAGTAACACACCTTACAAGTTCTTTTACATGTATCTCATTATCTCATTTTAAGATGTATCTCATTGGATCACTCCTATATATATATATATATATATATATATATATATATATATATATATATATATATATATAACATTGTAATAACTTTAATCGTAGAAGTAGAAAGTGTGAATTGTTAAACTGGGAGGTACCGAGTGAAGTGGTTGCTATTGGGCGATGAGTGATAAATGATCCTGAGGTGGTAGTGCACTGTGTACCCCTTGGGCAACATGCTTCCAAAGTTTGGGTGGATGAAGTTAGAAAACCTTCAGCATCGTTATTTAGGCGAGGTGGTGGTGTAGATACTCTAGATGAGATTATGGGACTTACAATTGCATGGCCGACCGATCACATCAAGATGTTGGATGCTAACTAGGTACATTACTTTCCTTCTAAAAAAATTATATAGTGGGATAAACCCTTGAACTTGGTATTTGTTAATCATATAGTATTGAACTATATCAATAATTTAGGAATAGCTTACATAATATTATAGTAACATATTGTTTCATAATTGCTCATCACTGTGACCTATATAATGGGATATCCCCTTCAACTTGGGTATTTGTTAATTATGTAGTATTGAACTACTTCAGTAGTTTGTTAGTTTGTTAATCACTGTGACCTATATAATGAAGCATACACATTACATAAAATTTTAGATAACATGAGTACAGAAGGTCCAAAGAAAACAGAGAGATCTCCAAAGAGAAACATTACAACAATATATAATACTACTAAAATTAGCTACCAAAAGGAAAAAATAATCAAGATAGAGCATAAGACTACTGAAGCTTAAGAATTAAACATTGATAGTTGATATATAGCAACTCGATAGGAAAGGCTTGCTGATAAAATAAGGACTTCGTAAGGCTGTACTTGGCAAATAGTAGTGAAAGATGAATAAACAATATTGGCAGAACAACAACCAAAACTGCATACTATTTAAAGTGTGCATCTCAGGTCTGAAATGATAAACGAGATAGGATCTGAGAGATCATACTGGACTATGGAAAAAGTTTGATGCTCTTCATAGAAAACATTCCTAACGATATTACTATCATTGGAGCAAAAGATTTATCGATTATCAATGGATGAAGGCACCCATGATAATGTACAAGATCAAAGCGTGGAAAAGATTGTTTTTTCCACACCTTGGTATAGGCAAAGACATGAGTAAAGTGAATGTTCACGTTATTTCTAATGTTAGTATGCAAAATATGCCCTAAATGTGAAGTATGTGGTTTAACTAGTAAAAGACTAACATCATGTTTATGGATTAAAGTGCTAAAGTAGAATGGTGTGTTTAAGATGAATTGATAGAATAAATTATTAAGAAATGATTGGTAATAGATATCATGAAATTCCCCATTGCTACTTATGCCATTAGAATGAATGAAAAAGAATACATTTTTGCAAACAAATGATTGAATGCATCATGTATAATTAATTAATAAAACAGAAGTTTTTATAAAGCAAATGATCATTGTGAAATACGGGTTTACTGTAAATTTTTAAGTAGATTGTAATCTGGGAAGTTATGTTTCAAAAAGAGAAGAAAATATATTTTTAGACTTGAAAAACCTCGCAGCACAGCCGACTGACTATATGTAACAGTCGACTGTCCTGGTCATTTTGATTTCGAGTTGAAAAACATCACAGAGCAGCCGACTGATCATATTTAACAGTTGACTGGCCTGATCGTGTATTTTTGAATTTAAAAAACATAACGGAACAGCCGACTATCCATATGAGACAGTCGACTCCTCTGATTAATTTATTCTCGAGCTTTAGAAACTCACAGAACAGCCGACTGGTCATGGTTAACAGTCGACTGCCCTGAAGTTTCAAATAATATCTGTGTTGTGGGAGAAAATCTCTATGACCTGAGGCTTTGTATAAGTGAGACTGTTTTTACAAAAGGAACTCTTTTTGATTATTAACTTAATTTGTTTCTTTAAGAAATTTCGAATGGATCGTTTAAGAAGTTAAAATGAGATTTTTTGGTAATGAGAAATTTGAAAGGTGTGAATTGTGAAACAATTGAAAATGTGAACTGTGGATTTGGAATGGATTGAAATAGAATTATGTGAGCTTATAAATTAGTGAATGCGACATGTTTGAAGAATTTCAGTTCCCAGGTATATATGCATTGAATTATTGATTGTGATGAGTTATGAAAAATGTGAATACATGAATACTATGCTTTTGAAACATGAATGGTGGTTAATCATAAAAAGCTCTTATCGGTATGACATTGTAATTATGAGTTAAAATTGAGAATTAGGGTATAGCCAAGCCTTATACCGGTAGAGAAATGAATTGAAATGGAATTTGAAATGAAAAGACCAAGATTTGGGTCATGTTGAATAAATGGTTAAGACCGGTATAGTGGAAGTGCTACATTCTAAGAGATTAATTTTATTCATGATTCAATTAAACTCAGGATTAGATACATAGTGAAGATGTGATGAAAGTAAGAGAAAAACATTGAGTATGAGGGCCATTAAATTGGCAGCATGAGAGTATTCACAGGCTGTCTTCACGATGCGTCGTGGCATGACATGGATACTGCTCCAGAGTACCGTCCCAGTGGTGACGCTCGTGGGATGTTTGGTAACTGCGGGTGGTGTCATGTTCCATGACGGAGGCTGAATTGACCACAAGCTGTCTTCACGATGCGTCGTAACATGACGTGGGATTTCCCTCTAGACTGTCTGGACATGAGCTCGTAAATCATAGAACATCTAGGATACTTACCGTAGTTACAGTAGTAGATTAAGTCATGGCGAGGGATTGAACCCTATAAGATGATGAACGATTAAGGGCTTGCCCTCGGACCTATGTAGTATGGGATGCATAGAATCCGAACAAGTGCGCATTAGTGTCATATAATATAAATAATTGCATTAAAGACTAAGTGCACATTCACAACACGACATCAATAAGATAGTCCCTTTAGTTCTGTTTGTGACAAGTTTGTGATTTGTTAAGAAATAAGAATCGTTATACTGTTTCCGGCATAGAGAGGATGGTTGTGTATAATACTTCGTCAGTTGAATGAACTGACGCGCCCACAGTTTTATGTGCAGGGTAAAGATGCTTGACTATTGAAGTATACATGCTGCGCAGGATTGAGTTAAATATTGTTTCATGTAATTTATTGTAATATTGCTTCCGCTGTGATAATGTACAGGTGTAAATGTAACTCTGATGAAAGAAAAGTTTTTATTTCCTTGTAAAATTGTACGAAAGAAGTGTAAAGATCCTGTGAAATCTCGAATTCAGTTGTATTTGGAATTTGGGGCGTTACATTTGGATCGAAGAATTTATGGAGGCTTCTTCCCAGATTCCTGAGGCCGTTTTTCTCGTATTCTGGGTTCTTCCTTTTTAGAGAGACAACGCCTAGATCTGATTTGCCCTTCCCCGGAGCCCCGGGGATGCCCACCAGCCCAAGAGAAAGGCACATCCGACCTCGCTAAATCCAACAGCCAAGATCTCTCCCGCTCAAACCCTCCCTATCAACTTAAGTTGTGAGCGGTATTTTGGGATTTCACCCCAAAATACCCCTTCACACACTCTCTCTTATTCTCTCACTCTGCTTCATCTCTCTTACAACCTCTCTTTACCCAAATGAAATCTAAAACAAAAACCCCATCCCCGATGCCCAACCCCGACATTATTCTTTAACCACCCACGCCTCCTTCATTGCCCAACCGCCTTCTCCTTCTTAATCACCTCTCCCGAGCCTCTTCTTCCTCCTCCTTATTCTCCTCCCGACCCCACCCGAAACTGCTACACCTCCAACTCCGACACCCAGAGCCTCCTCAAGCTCCAATCCCGTATTTCCCCAATCGTGAAGCTCCCCATAAAAACCCTAACCTGCTCCTCCTCATCCTCCAAACTCCAAAACCTATTACAAACTCGAAATCCTATTTCAACGTTAAAATTCTTACACATCGCCAACAACATCTACGCCATACAACTCCGCATATTGCAAGGTAATAAAAAATTTAGCTATATATAATTGGATATCATTACTTCCTATTCATAATCAATAAAAGTATAACTATTTTTTTTTAATTTATGTTTTTGATGTGCAGTTATATAGATGTAGTTGTTTGAAGTTTATTGATCTGGTTGTTCGATGTTAGTAGATGATAGAGTTATAGATGTAGTTGTTTGATGTTTGTTGTATCTGGTTGTTTGATGTTAGTAGATGATAGAGTTATAGATGTAGTTGTTGTGGTTCGCTCAATTTATAGAAGTAGTTGTAGTTGTAGTTGTTTGATCTTTGTAAAGCACCACAAACGACCATAAAAAATCCCGAAACTTTGCGAGTAGGTCGAATTAACCACACACAAGCTAATGCAACTTCTAGAAGTGAGTTTCGACTCACAATTTGCAAGATACGACAATGTATCACTTCATTTTTAAAAAAAAATAAAGTGATGCTTGGCCGTATCTCGCAAACCGTTAGTCAAAACTCACTTTTACAAGTTGTGTTAGCTTGTGTGTGGTGAATCTGACCTACTTCCAAAGTTCCGTAATTTTTTTCTTTCGTTTGTGGTTTTTCATGTTTTTCCACTAAAAAATCCAAAATTTTAGTTTTAGTTGTAGTGGTAGTTTGATATTTTTAAAACTACACAAACGACAACAAAAAATTATGAAACTTTGCTATTAGGTCGGATTCACTACACACGAGCTAAAGAAATTTGTAGAAGTGAGTTTCAGTTCACGGTTTGAAAGATACGACAATATCACTAGCATAGAAAAAAATACATAGTGAAATTTGGCCCCAGTACTAAACTGATTTAGATTGTGATTATTCTCATTTTCTTTGGTGTGTTAGGCTTTACCTTTTTAACTGTAGGTATTCTTTCTGGAGTAGTATGGACTAATGAGGCCTGGGATCTATTTTGATTTGGGATTCGAAGGAAACTTGGGCATCTTTTTTTGTTGATAAGAGCATCCACTATCGTTAGTGCTAAATTGTGAAAATTTGGTATTTGAAAAATAGCTTTTGAACGAAGAGTGCTACAGTCATTAAATGCCAAATTTGGAAGAGTATAAATAATTTTAAAATAAGACAGAACAACATCTTCCGTCTAACCATTTTTTTTAATATTAAACAAAATCCCCAACGGAATATCATCTCCCGTCTAACAAAAAAAAATTAACTACTTTTTTGTCTTGACGGACTGAGCCTTTCTTTAAATAAAAAAATATCATTTGAATGGCATTTTAGTAATGTTTGGAAAACTTTTTTTTTTGAAAAAGTTGTCGGAACGGAAGAACTACTTCCATCCGTTGCATTCTTTTTTATATAATTTTTTTATTTATTATGAAAATGGTATTTTAGTAATTTTTAATGGTGTTTTAGTAATTAAAATTAAAAAAACTTGGCGGATGGAATAACATCTTCCGTCCGTCCATATTACAAAAAAATAATTAGGCTGAAGAAGATGTTCTGTCTTCTAAATATGCTGATTCTCAAATCTCCAACTATAATTTGAAGAGTACCGTTCATTTCTACTCTATATTTTGGGTTTATAGCAAATGATAGTGGGCTATCGTTGGCCAATTTTTTTTTTAAATGGGTTTATAGCAAATGATAGTGGATGCTCTGAAGAATCAAATGTTACAGAATTTGTTCCTAATGGATACCGTTACTAAACAATTGATGCCCAAATTCTAACTATATACATAGGGCTGTGCAACGGGTCGGGTTGGGCACGAAACCGAACCATCCGACCTAAGTGGGTTGAATTTATTTTTCCTTGAAAAATCCACCAGAACCTGGACGGTTGGGTTTTCAAAGACCCATTTAAAATCCGGGTTGAGTTTGACCCCCCCCCCCCCTCCCTACCCCTATCTAGACCGAACTGAAGCCCAGAACCGACCCATAAATATATAACCGACCCATAAATATATATATATATATATATATATATATATATATATATATATATATATATATATATATATATATATATATATATATATATATATATGTCTGTGTGTGTGTGTGTGTGTGTGTGTGTGTTTGTGAAGGGTAGACTGATGGAAGGGTAGAACACTTTAACGTCACACACACACACACACATACACACACACACACATACATATACATATATATATATATATATATATATATATTCATGTCTTTGTAAGCAGCCTTAGATATCATATATCTCTAACACATTTGTCTTCATTGTGATTCTGAATATTTGTTATGTAACTCTTTGGCAGGAAGTTTATTAATATGTTATGTGCTATATAATATATTGTTGGTACTTGGACTTATTTGTTATATGATACAAAATTGTCATGCCAAAATTATATTTGTGCATTATATATTTGTATTTATTTTTTACCTCTAATTGTCTTCTATAAAATATATTTTTTCAATTATGTAAATTAGACTAGAAATGTAAAATCAAATTATTTCAAAATTCAAAAGCTTGACCAAAGCGGAGCCTAATTTTAACCAAGTATCCAGTCTTCTATAAAACATTTGATTGTTAGCTTGATGATGATGGTAAAATCGCAGCAAATTAGGGTCGTACGATCCTGACACAAATCTCAAAGTTTCTAATGGTAGATTAACCATAACGGGTCTCCTTAACATATCTGGGCCTTCTCCAAGCTCCTCTACAAGACATAGGTTTCTTCCAAGCCCATAAAAAGCGACAGACTGTGCCCACTAGGAGAGACAGCCAGCCCATGAAGGCTAGGAGTCAAATATTTTATCCCCTAACAAGAGAACTTAACTCTTGAGGGGAGGAACATAAAGGAGATAAGGAATTCATATCGATCCAACGGATTTAGATCAATCTCTTGATATGTTTTTCTCAGGCCTAAATACCCTCCCTCTCCACAGTCAGAAGGTAATCAACAAATTGCCAGTTTCTCTCTCAAACTCTTTTTCTCTTTCTGGTTCTGACTTGAGCGTCGGAGGGTCTGTCGTCGGGGCCAACCCCCGGTGTTTTAGGCTTTTTGCAAGTCCATCGGCCGCGTCAGCAACCTGGATTCAAATCACGATGGTCAGTCAACGATCCAGATTCAATCTCAGGAACTCTAACCACATTTCAAATCAAAGATCAAAGGTCAGATTTTTAGTAGTTTCCATTAAATAAGAACTCACCATCTGTTTGCTCCCACACCAAAATAAGCAGCAACACTTGACAAGTAGATTACTTATAGAAGATTGGATATTTGGTTAAATTAATCAACTTAAATAATATATATGTAGTATTAAATCTTACAATTATTGTGATATAGCTAGCATTTCGACACTGTGATTTATCACTATAAGTCTTGATGATGGTAAAAATTGCAGCAGATCAGAGCCCTACGATTCCTGCACAGATCTCAAAGCATTTACAGGCAGATTAGCCATCACAGGCCTCTTTTATAGGTCTGGGCCCACTCCAAGATATGAGCTTCTCCCAAGCCCATAAAAAGTGACAGACTAAGCCCACTAGGAGAGACACCCAGCCCATGCAGGCTAGGAGTCAAATCTCTTATCCCCTAACAATGATATATTATCTCTTCAGGGGGAGAGACATGAAAGATATAAGGTAGTTAAACCTATCCAATGGACACGAATCAATCTCTTGAAATGTCTCTCGAGCCTATAAATACCCCTCCCCCTCTTCAGTCAGAAGGTAATCAACAAATCACCAGTTTTTACTCTCTTACTCTCTGTCTCTCTTTCTGGTTCTGACTTGAGCATCGGAGGGTCTGTCGCCGGGGCCACTCCTGGTGTTTCAGGCTTTTTGCAGGTTCATCGGCTGCATTAGCAATCGTCGAATTTAGATCACATTAGATCAATCAACGATCCAGATTCAATTTCAGGGGCTCTAACCTCTTTTAACGGCCAGGGTCACAGGTTTGACTTTTAGTAGTTTCCTTCAATTATTAACTCATTATCTATTTGCTCCCACACCGAAATAAGCAGCAACAGATTGGTGCCGTCTGTGGGAAACTACACAAGTAAGACTTATCGTCATGCCACCAAGACTAAAAGGTAAAGGGACGGCCTCCAGCCATCGCACTACCTCTTTCCGTCAACCAGCTCCTCCTATGAAGATCAAATTCTTCCTCAGCAGTCACTCCGACAGCCTAATCATGCCCCTTTCAACGGAGAGGCACCCGGGGGCTCCCAACATGAACAACATCCTCAGTACGACCACATCTCAATCCATAATGCCTCAACTGATTCACTGGCCTCAAAAGGCACACAAAGGTCTAGGGATCTCCGCCAGATCATCAGTAATAGGCAACAAGAAATCGACCTGTGAATCTAACTGGAAGAAAGGCATGCCCGATCTGAGGCCTCCCGCTCAGGTCATTAAGCAAGCCAGAGAACCCATCTTTCTAGAAAACGATCAAGGCAATCCTCCTCTCACATGGGGCGTCCAACAATGAGGAGCCAAACTCATGAGAATCGAAGGATTCCTGAGCAGAACAGAGGGCAAAATGCCCCCAGTCACTAGGGCCGAACTGGATCAGTTCAAGCTTGACATCCTCCATGCTCTCTAAGGGAGTCAATATCTAGTCCTTTCCCCTAGCGAAGGATCCACTAACTCAACTGGATCCCAAAAGAAGGACGACCAAGCCCTTCGCCATATTCAAGAAGTAGAAGATCATCTAAAACAGATGAAGAATGAGAGAAACTACTCCAACAGGGCCTACCATCCAAATCGACCTCCTTTCGGTAGAACCATCCTCAATGCACCCGTTCCAAGGGACTTCAAAGCTCCTCAACTCAAATCCTACAATGGAGAGACAGACCCGACAGACCATACCGAGAGCTTTAAAACAATCATGATGGTCTATAACGCCACTGATGCACTCATGTGTCGAACATTTCTCGCAATACTGAAAGGATCGGCAAGGGAATGGTACTCGTGCTTGACTCCAGGGTCAATATTCTCTTTCGATCAGCTCGAGGAACTCTTCATTGCACACTTCATTACTAACCGGAGAGCTGAAAAGACCAGTGTATCCTTACTAGAACTGAAGCAAAAAGATGGAGAAGTGCTAAAAGACTTTGTCAAACGCTTTACAGCTGAAGTAAGGTCAATTTCCGCCTTGAACACTTCAGTCGCAACTGTAGCTTTCTGCCATAGTGTCACTAACAAAGACCTGAAAGCCTACATCGCAAAAACTCACCCAAATGTTTCATTGAGCTCCTGGAAAGGAGTGACAAGTATATTAGGGTCGAGGAAGCTCTCTTTCCTCGAGGCAAGAATGATTTATCTTTCGGGAACAAACAGAAGAATACCATCGAGGAAAAACTCGAACTTTCAGAAAAACGGTGCAAGTTCATGCCGTCCAACTCTAGAGCCACGCTTCGACAAGTTCACTCCTTTCAATGCAAGCAAGTCAGCCATCCTCATGGAAGTGGAGAAGGACGGAATAATCTGCCCTCCCCCCAAGATATCAACGTCTAGCAGGAGAAGAGAGAAAAATAAGTGGTGCACATTTCACAGAGATCATGGACACACTACTGACAACTGTTGAGCCCTTAAAGAAGAACTAGAAGCCCTGATTCACAGGGGCTATCTCTCCAACTTCGTTCAGAAAGACAACGACGTCGAAAACCCTCCGTCTCGGGTGGCTAATAAGCATCAGCGGAGGCCATCCGAGTCTCAAGACTCTGAACACATGGTCGTCCTTCAATCCATTCATGGAGGCCCGATGGGGGGAGATTCCAACTCCTCCCGCAAAGCTTTCGTCAAGAAAGTCAACTCCATAGATAACATTATGCCTGCCAAACGCACTGGGGTCCCCATATCTTTCTCCGAAAAGGACTTAGAAGGCATCCAAACACCACATTGCGACTCATTGGTCATAAACCTTTGCATGGCAAATCATGGGGTACACCGCATCCTAGCGGGCAATGGCAGCTCAGTAAACATCCTCTTCATGGCCACATTTGAGGCTCTCAAGCTCTCCCAAGACCGACTCAAGCCATCCGGTTATACACTCCATAGATTCTCCGGTGTCCCCGTTCAAGTAGAAGGAGTCGTCACACTAGATGTGATAGCAGAAAAAGCACCTGCTATTCGAAGGGAAGCACTGGACTTTATGGTAGTCGATGTCAAAGCTGCATACAATGCTATATTCGGTCGTCCCGAACTAGCAACCTTCTATTAAGTTGCCTCCACATTTCACATGGAAATGAAGTTCCCAACAACAGCTAGCGTAGGCCAAGATGTAGGAAGCCAACAGGCAGCACGAGCATGCTACACCGCTACAATAGGGAGCTCAGTTTTCACCATCGATGCCGTAGAGCTACTGCTAGAAGCCAGTCACGATAATTCAAAAACTGTAAACGAGCTTGAAGCCACTGTCATATCCAACTCTACCAAGAACATTCAAACCTGCCACATCATCTCTCACCAGGCCCAAACTAGTTCTCATCATAACATAGTAATAAACCCAAATCCCTCATTCGAAGCCACTCCGCTCATTCAACGGAAACAAATAATATTTCCTAAACACATTGGTGCATCCGAAGATTTCCATTTCTCTATGCAAAATAATGGGGGCTTCCTCAAAAACAGGCAAGTCCAGGTAAGGTCTACCAAGTTGTTCGCCTAACAACTCATCAACTTGAAGACCTGGGGGGTAAGGAGATATCAGCAGGGACTTGGAAAGTAGAACACATTGTGAAGGTGAACGAGGGGATCTGAATCTGTACCACCCCGTAATTTCTAAAATAATAGTATAATATATATATATATATATATAAAGAGAGTTGATGGCATTCTTTGTAAATATGATGAAGTGTTGATTGAAGGGTGGGGCCCACGGATTTGATAATAAACAGCATGTAGTAGCATGCTGTTTGTGAATGTGGCGTCAGCCACATGCTGAAGTGGAGGAATTGGAGTGGGGCCCGTCCAAAGGAAAAGTGAGACAAGGCCGCTGCTGTCTCTTGAAGTGCTATGTGCACGGGGTTTGAGGTGAACATGTGTTTTAAAAAAAATAGTCCCATATCGGAAGTTGTAAAGAATTAGAATATTAATAAATAATAATGCCTATGATCAAGAGTCACCAATCCGGTTAACCACCTTTTGAGAGGCAGCCTGTGGTGGGCATTTGTACTATATTATAAATAATTTGTGTTACAAATGGTATCAGAGCCGACTTTCGACACCGAGTGTGGGGTATGTTTATACAGTCAGGCAATGGATTTCGGGATTATAAACCCAGTCAAAGCCGACTTTCGACGGATTCCGGGACTGTGGTGAAGCCCTCAATTAAATCACCGCGATCATGAATAATCGGGCGAATAGAAGAGCAGATGCTCCACAACGGCTAGAAAGTAGATCCTGCACTAGATTGTGCATGCCCCGTGCTCAGCGAGAACACTGATTTCTGAAGGGGGGTGTGTGTAACACCCCATAATTTCTAAAATAATAGTATAATTATATGTATAAAGAGAGTTGATGGCATTCTTTGAAAATATGTTGAAGTGTTGATTGAAGGGTGGGGTCCACGACTTTGATAATAAACAGTATGTAGTAGCATGCTGTTTGTGAATGTGGTGTCAGCCACATGCTGACGTGGAGGCATTGGAGCGGGGCCTGCCCAAAGGAAAAGTGAGACAAGGCCACTGCTGTCTCTTGAAGTGCTGTGTGCACGGGGTTTGAGGTGAACATGTGTTAAAAAAAATAGTCCCATATCATGAGTTGTAAAGAATTAAAATATTAATAAATAATAATGCCTATGAACAAGAGTCACCAATCCGGTTAACCACCTTTTGAGAGACAGCCTGTGGTGGGCAGTTGTACTATACTATAAATAATTTGTCTGATAAATTGTATAAATTGTCCGAGCAAGGGCAAGGGTGTTACAGAAACGTCCTCTCTTAATAGCAATAGCAATAGCAATAGCAATAGCAAATTTTCTCAATTTGTAACAACGGCCAACCACCAGAGCAACCGCTTAGTTTTATTTTCCAACAAATTTTCTCAATTTGTAACAACGGCCAGCCACTAGAGCCAGACAATGAGTTGAGTGCCAAACTTGTACACAAAAACTCGTTAAAAGCTTCCTACAAGACGAGTTCGGAGTCCATACCCATGGTTCAAAGTTACACCAACGATTTGCAATGAAGCAAGTTCAGAGTGCGCTTCTCCATTCTATCTGCTCCTGTAACCTGTTAATTCATCAAAGCAAACAACGAGCTAAAATGCCCAATTTACACTCAGAGCGGCGCTAAACAATCGTTACAAGCTTTCCTTAACACAAGTTCGGAATCCAGACCCACGACACGGGGTTACTCTTGCAACATACAATCCCGTACATTTAGATCATAACTCATCGATCAATCTGTTCCTGCAACTAGTTGAACTTCCTTGGAGACTTATACAACGAGTTGAGTGCCACACTTATACATTTAAGCAGAATCAAACACTTGTTACAAGTCTTTCCGTAAGACGGATTCAGATTCCATACCCATGGCTCGAAGAGACAAACAATTTTCAATAACACAAGTTCACAGTGCACTTCGCCATTCGATCTGCTCCTACAATCCGTTAGCGCCTCGAAGACTGGTTCGGAGTCCATACCCATGGCTTGACAGAGACTCTTGTAATTTGCAAAGAAGCAAGTTCAGAGTGCGCTTCGCCATTCGATCTGCTCCCGCAACCAGTTTACACTTAAACTAACAAGTTCGGAATCTATATCCATGGTTTAGAGTTACTCTCGTAACTTGTAATGACACACGTTCAGAGTTCAACCTGCCATTCGATATGTTCCTGCAACTGGTTAAATTTCCTCAACGACAGATTAAGAGGTCCAAAATCATGGATCACAGTTACTCTAGCAACACTTGTAAAAAGCAACACTTGGAGTTTAACTCTCCATTTGATGTGACTCTCACAATCTGTCAAATGTCCCATACAGCAAGTTTGGAAAACAACTCTCCTTCAGAGTTGTCCTTACAACTAGCTGGGTTCAAGACGGAGCAATACTAAACTCCTTCATACACCGTCGACAGTTGTTTAGCTATATACAACAGACTTGATGCCCTGTTATTTAGCCACAAAGAACGCAGTCGATGGCACATCAACCATGAAAGCAAGGATCAAGCATGTGAAAGGAATTCTACAAATCACAAAACTATCGCAAACTCATTTGTTCTGATCCAGTAGCACTACAGAAATTTACAAATACAAATGGCCAGTCAAGAGTCCAACTCTACCCAAGAGCAGCTCATATGACTAGCTAACCCCCAAGAAGATGCATCACAGGACAAGTCACCGACACGTAGAAGACTTCTTATTCCACAAACTACAAGTTTCATTACAACAGCAGAATTACAATGAGTATACGTTTCACGTCTAGGAATCGCTATCAAAAGTCCTGCAAACACTGTACAACCAACTGTCATGTAAACTATTCTTTCAGCTACACACTGGAGAGATGCTCTACCTAAAAGAAACAAACCTCCTCGCCGGCCTCCTACCAGCTAACAGCTCCATAGGGCCGCCTCAACTCTTGATGATGAAATTCAAGACAAGTCTTCCTTAGGAAGGCAAGCTCCAGGTTTATCCGACCACCTTCACTTGAGCAAGCTCCAACTCCGTCTCGCTTAAAGCGCCGTGCGAACAGGAGAGTCCCAACTCTGTCAAGCACAGCGTATCACGAAGGAAAGCAAGCTCTATGATCCGAGGACCTCGTTCAATGTACGCAACCACCTGTCAGTAAAGAGAAGAATGGAATCACCTCAATACTGTTCAAACATAGGTGACTTCACTTCCATACTCAGAAGATTCAGAACGCCCCACAACTCATTCGCTCTGAAAATGAGTTCGGCGCTACGCACGCCACTTGAGTTCCTCCGGCCAACTACTCGTCAACGTCGAACAATGAGTTCAACACTCTGCTCTCCGTTCAGGCTCCATCAACAACTCGTTGGTCCCGAACAACGAGTTCAATACCTTCACTCATGCTCTACCAAATAGCTCGTTGGCTCCAAAAAAACGAGTTCAATGACTTGGTCTTCGCTCAGGCTCCATCAACAACTCGTTGGTCCCAAACAATGAGTTCAACGCTCTGCTTGTCGCATGAGCTCTGACTACGCTTGTTGGCTCTAGACAACGAGTTGTACGCACTGATTACCACTTGAGCTCCATCAATAACTAGTTGGTCCCAAACAATGAGTTCAATGTTCTGCTCACCGCATGAGCTTCGCCTACCCTTGTTGGCTCTGAACAACGAGTTCAACACTCTGCACTCCACTCGAGCTCCATCAACGACTCATTGACTCCATACAACAAGCACAACACCCCACTACTTGTTCAAGTCCTTCTAACGACCCCTCTTCTTCGGGCAATAGGCTCGGCATCCAACACCGGCCTAAAATTGTCTCTACAATACTTGCTTAGCGCAAATAGCAAGTACAACAAGTTTCAACTCCACTGCGAGTTGCCTCTCCAAACTCGCCAGGATCAAACGGCAGTTTCTACATCAACTCTATCTCAGAGTTATCTCAAATGCTTGCCGGGATCAAACAGCAGTTTCCTACTCTAACCCCACTACGGGTTGTCTCTCCAAACTCGACGGGACCAAACGGCAGTTTCTACATCAACTCAGTCAAAGAGTTGTCTCCAAACTCGTCGGGATCAAACATCAGTTTCTACATCAACTCAGTCAAAGAGTTGTTTCCAACTCACCGAGATCAAACGGCAGTTTCTACATCAGCTCGACCACGAGTTGCCCCTACAAACTCGTCGAGATCAAACGCCAGTTTCTATATCAACTCAATCAAAGAGTTGTCTCCAAACTCGCTGGGATCAAACGGCAGTTTCTATATCAGCTCTATCTCAGAGTGGTCTCTAAACTCGCCGGAGTCAAACAACTGTTTCTGGACCAACTCGATCAAAAAGAAACCTCTACAAACTTGTTGGGAGCAGACAACAAGTTCAACGCTTAATTCCGTCATAGAGCTTCCTCCACAAACTTGATGGGTGAAAACGACAAGATCAACACAAAACTCTATCACTGAGTTCTCTCCAAACTTTTCGGGCGCAAACGGCGAGTTTAACGACTAACCCCGTCACGGAGTTTTCTCTCAACAAAACCTGCTGGGCGCAAACCGCAAGTCCAAACATTTAACTCCGTCGCAGAATTCTCTAAACTTGTTCGGAACAAACAGCAAGCTCTACGCCAACTTAGTCAAAGAGTTGCCTCTCCAAACTTGCTAGGATCAAACAGCAACCTCCAACTCAGCTCCACTAAGAGTTGTCCCTACAAACTCGTCGGGATCAAACGGAAGTTTCTATGTCAACTCTATCTCAGAGTTGTCTCCAAAATCGTTGGGATC
The DNA here is from genome assembly GCA_017893485.1 of Hemerocallis citrina. Classification (NCBI taxonomy): domain Eukaryota; kingdom Viridiplantae; phylum Streptophyta; class Magnoliopsida; order Asparagales; family Asphodelaceae; genus Hemerocallis; species Hemerocallis citrina. Next base: position 43,817,510 of record CM030361.1, read on the forward strand.
AAATGGCAGTCTCTGTACCAACTCTATCTAAGAGTCATCTCTAACTTGCTGGGAACAAACAACAAGCTCTACGTTAACTCAGTCAAAGAATTGTCTCTCTAAACTTGCCTGGCGCAAACAGCAAGCTCAAACATCCAACTCCATCATAAAGTAGTCTCTCCAAACTTGCGGGAACAAACATCAAAGTCTACGTCAACTCAGTCAAAGAGTTGTCCCTCTAAACTTGCCGGGCGCAAATGGCAAGCTCGAATGTTCAACTCTATCTCAGAGTCGTCTCCCAACTCGCCGGGACCAAACGAGAGTTTCCATATCGACTCTATCTCAAAGATGCCCCAAAACTCGCCGGGTGAAAACAGCTGGTTCAAACGTTCAACTTTGTCCCGGATATGCCTCAACAACTTGCTGGGATCAAACGACAAGTCTGTAACAGCTCTCCTAGGACAGCTATATGTGCACAAGATCCACCAGGTCCAAAACACTCCTACTCCATGCACCACCTCGTCAAGAGCCCCGTCGAAGGTTCTGGTCGATAACTCGCCATGAAACAGAGCTCGAAGAAAGGAATAGCTCAACAGCGAACCCATAGGTCGATAGCTCGGCAGAGCTCGACCACAATAGCTCGACGATAAAGGGGCTCTCATAGTTCGACGGGGGAATCGCTTGCAGCGCGCCAAAGATTCTCCACAACTCGGCCATAGCGAGCTATCGCCATAGCTCAGCCAAAAGTAGAGCTTCAAAGCTCGGCGAGAGAGCTAGAAGATCTCCATAGCTCAATGAAGCTTCAAACTTCCTATGGCTCGGTGAAGTTTTCATCGCTCATAACAAGTCGACGAATCTAAACCCATAACTCGATCAAAATAGAGTTAGCTCCAAAGCTCTGATAACAAAGCTCATAGCTCGACGAAGCATCATCACAGTAGCTCGACCACGGAGTAGCCTCCAAAGCTCGACAATGCCATCGATGGCTCAATGAGGAATCGGAGGCCATAGCTCGACGAGTTTAGCTTATAGCTCGGCCAAAAGATCTTGACGACGGCCCCCATCTGAGCTTGACAACAGCCCCGTAGCTTCGCAACACGACGAGATCCTCAAGAGTCAAAGAGATCGCCCATAGCTCGGCGAAATGGTCGTGTAGCGCCCCGAATTTCTAATATGATATCTTAGAAAATACGTGGCACAATCCCAGCAATCCACTTCAATGTAACCATAAACACAACCAACACCACTAAAAATTTCAACTTTTATTACAACAAACTTTTACAAATCACAGCGGAATTCAAAACAACTCAAACAATATTTTCTTTTTATTTACAACACAAAACTATCTCAAATTTGCTTTTACAAATTTACACAAAACTCTTTCAAATTAATTTATCTCAAAACCAACTCTAGCATCCAACCTCCAAACTCTAAGCAACAACATGCAACATATGAGGCTAGAGATGATCCCTAACCCCCAAAACTAAAGGGGTCAGCCATAACTGGTGTGAGTGACATAAAACAACAAACAACATAAATAAAACTTAAGCATGGATTCATAAGTAACATATAGTGAACCAAAATACATAAAATATGAGATAGCAAGAATGTAACAACAAGTGATACTAAACCGAGTGTCAAGGGTAGAAAACCGCAAAACCACATGCATAAAACTAAGTCAAGAAAACACAAATTCTATATGTGGACTCTCTAATGCATACTTGTCGAAGTCTATGCATCCCACTCTACATAGGTTCGGTGCAAGCCCTTAACGTCTTCACTTCATAGGGTTCAATCCCCCGCTATGCAACTAATCCTATCACGATGATTACTACGAGATAAAGATAAACTGTGAGAATTAGCTCATGCCTGATAATTCCGGAGATAGATCCCACATCTCAGGTAATTTACCTAGATAATTCCGGAGACCATCCCACACCGAGACATTGACACATCATCACATGAATACCACATGTGCGTCACCTCGACTCCGATAATTCCGGAGATCAATCCCACACCGCAAGTAATTACCTGGATAATTCCGGAGATATATCTCACATCGCAGGTATTTTACCTGGATAATTCCGGAGATAAATCCCACACCTCAAGTAAGTTACTTTGATAATTCCGGAGATTAAATCCCACATCTAAAGTCATACTGAGGTGCATAACCCATGTTCCCGTTCATCATATCACCACTAGTGCCTGTCCTTATTATTTTTGGATTATTTAATTACTTAACGAATCTCCTAGAGTGGTGTACCCTACCGGCCTAAATTCAAGACTGAATAACTGAAATGCCTCTACGGGCCTCAACAAAATAACTCAACACCGGTATACTAGGGTCACACACCTCTAGAGACTCAACTCAAATGTCTAAACCAAAGTTCCACTAAACAAAGTGGCTCAACTGAACATCTTAGAATCAAATGCTTAACTGAATATCTTAGAATCAAATGCTTAACTGAATATCTTAAAACCAAATGCTTACTGAAGGCAAAGTATAAACTGAATTATCTGAAAGCCATTCATTCGAAAGAACACTCAAGTCACAAAAATCCGTCAGTACCAGTCGACTCATACTGTGGTAAGTCGACTGTCCAGAGGACAAATATCCAAAATTTTACAAAAATAAACTAAGTCATACCAGTCGACTTGGAAGCCATCAGTCGACTTAATCGAGACAAAATTTCAATAATTCTCAAGAAAATATTCTAAGTACATAAGTTGACTTAAAGAGGTCATGGTCGACTGTCCAGAAAGGACTGTAATAATTTTACAAAATAATTTTTCAGTGAACCAGTCGACTGCCTAAGAGCTAAGTCGACTGTCCAGAACGACTTTTCAAGGAAACTAAAATACAGTAGCAGGTTCGTACCAGTCGACTGTCGGCCTACAGTTTTTCATAATTTGGATCTGAATACAAAATCAAAACTGGGGTTTTCCAAAGATTCATTGTTTATGAAAATAGTTCGTATTCAGGTTAAAATAACAAATCTCAACAATTCCTCATTATGGATACATTACTCAAAACATCAAATACCTCAAAACTCAAGTTCTCATGTTCTAGATTACTAATTCTTTCATTAGGGTTTCTCAATACTAACTTCCTTTCACGACTCTTAATCAAAATCTGATTTATAAACTCAATGTCCAGATGTTCAACCATCCGTTCATAACTATACTCAAATCTTAACATGCTTTTTAGCAACACAATTTTATAAACCAAGATCTACTAGTCATTCATAGATTTTACATACATGGTCCAAACAACAACAATTGTTCACATGAATCATACCACAATATAAGATCCATATCATTTACAACATCAAATCAAAACAACATTGTCACTCGCATACGTAGATCAAAACAACAAAACAATTTTATGTCACTCACAAATCAAAACAAAACAAAACAATGTCACTCACCTTGAATTGAGAAGATCCTACGAAAAGCCTTCCTTTTGCTAGATCCAAACTTCCTCTTCCTCCACAAAACAAATCACCAAAATTCTGTATTTTCAGTAATGACGGCTGGGAAAAATCCCTTTAAATATCCGGGATTAGGTTTAGGGTTTTACCCAATTTGCAAGATAATCCTTTCCAAAATACAACTTCACATATATAGGTCTAGTCTTGGAAATTCAATCAAAATTCATTTAAATTAGGATTTAACGGAAAATATAATTCTAAATCTCAACCAATACCGTTCGGAACGTCCAGAATTACACATTTCACATTTTAACCCTTAAAATGTCAAATTTGCAAAAAGGTCCTTCTTTTCTCAAAAATTGCAAATAGTTCCAATTAATTTCAGAAAGATCTGGAAAAATACTAAATAAATCCCAAATATTAAATAATGATTTTTCATGAAGAAAACTCAACTTTCAAATCCCTCAAAAGGTATTTACACGTGTTTTGCACATGTACAAAAGATAGATCTTTTAGAAAATATTCATTAAATCCTCAAAATTCGTTTAAATTCATTTTCAAATATTTAAAATAATATTTGAAAATACGGGGTTCTACATCACTACCTCCTTAGAAGAGTTCTGTCCTCAGAACTACTGCTAATGAGTCCAAACCACATACCAACAAAAGAAACAATATCTCATAAATAGAACATAGTCCAAACAATTGCATATGACAACACAATCAAAATAGAAGGAATACAACTTAACTCAATCAATGGTACAAACATTCAAAATAGTCACAATCACATAAAAGAATTACACTCATACAAAAAGCTCAGGGAAATCCTTCTACATGCAATCCTCTGGCTCCCAAGTAGCCTCCTCGAACTGCTGATTCCTCCACAACACCTTGAACATAGGTATCACCTTGCTCCTAAGAACTTTCTCCCTATGATCAACGATCTCAACAGGCTGTTCCTTGTAACTCAAGTTCACCTGTAGATCTTCAGGAACCTCTACCAACTGATGATTCTGATCTGGCACATACTTCCTCAACAATGACACATGGAATACATCATGCACTTATGCCAACTCCTCTGGAATTTTCAATCTATATGCTGTCTTGCCAATCAGCTCCACGATCCTGTATGGCCCAATATACCTTGGCGCCAACTTGCCTCCCTTACCAAACCTGATCACTCCTTTGGTTGGAGAAATCTTGAGGAAAACTGCATCCCCAACTTCAAACTCCAAGTCTCTTCGTCGAGTATCAGCATAACTCTTCTGCCGACTCTGAGCCTCAACCAATCTCTTGCGAATCAGCTCAATCTGCTCCGACGTCTGATGTACGATCTCAGGACCATACATTTGCCTCTCGCCAACCTCATACCAACAAACAAACAGGTGTCCTGCACCTCCGCCCGTACAAAGCCTCATACGGTGCCATCCCGATACTCGCATGGTAACTGTTGTTATAAGCAAACTCAACCAATGCCAAGTATCTCTCCCAACTACCACCGAAATCCATAACACAAGCCCTCAACATATCTTCCAGCACTCGATTCACCCTCTCAGTCTGACCATCGGTCTGTGGATGAAACGCAGTACTGAAATCAGTTCTGGTGCCTAAAGCTGCTTGTAGGCTCTTCCAAAATCTTGAAGTAAACCTTGCATCTCTGTCGGATACAATCGACACAGGAACTCCATGAAGTCTCACAATTTCACCAATGTACAACTCAGCCAATTTCTCCATCGACCAAGTAATCTTCATGGCTAGAAAGTGAGCCGACTTAGTTAAAAGGTCCACGACAATCCAAATCGAGTCATTGCCCTTCGAACTCCTTGGCAAACCTGTGATGAAATCCATACTGATATTCTCCCATTTCCACTCCGGAATGGGCAACGGCTGTAACAAACCTCCAGGTCTCTGATTTTCTGCTTTGATCTGCTGACAAGTCAGACACCTTGCCACAAAATCTGCTACATCCCGCTTCATACCAGACCACCAAAAGTGCTATTTGATGTCCCTGTACATCTTCATGCCTCCAGGATGAACTGACAACAAGGTACTGTGTGCTTCCTGCAAGATACTCTCTCTTAAATCTGCATTATCTGGAACACACAACCTCTCACCCACCCAAAGAACTCCATCTTGGACACGAAACTCTAATAGCTTGCCCTCTGAAACCTGTTGCAACATCTTCTGAATCTCTGAATCTGATCTCTGACTTTCCACAATCCTCTCTATCAAGGACGGCTGCAGCCTCAACTGAGCCAAAGATGCCCCTAAACCTTGAAGCACCACCTCGATACCTGCCTGATCAATCTCTGCTACCAACTCTCTTCGAGTAGTGATCAAACTTAATAAACTACTCTTCCTGCTAAGTCCATCAGCCACCACATTCGCCTTGCCCGGATGATACTTGATCTCGGGACGAATGTCTTCCAATACCTCCAACCACCTTCTCTGCCGAAGATTAAGATCCTTCTGCTGATAAATGTACTTGAGGCTCTTGTGGTCAGTGTACATGTTAACCTTCTCACCATAAACATAATGCCTCCACTACTTCAAGGCATAAATGATAGCGGCTAGCTCCAAATCATGCGTCGGGTAATTCTTCTCATGCGGACGCAATTGCCTGGAACCATAAGCAATAACCCTGCCTTCTTGCATCAAGACACAACCCAAACCTCTGAGAGATGCATCACTGTAGATATCATAATCCTTTCCAGCTTGTGGCAAAGCTAAGATAGGTGCAGTAGTCAACCTTTCCTTTAACTCAAGGAAACTCTCCTCGCACTTATCGGTCCATAAAAATGCCACATTCTTCCGGGTCAAATCTGTCAAAGGAACTGCAATCTGAGAATAACCCTGGATGAATCTCCTGTAGTAACCAGCTAAACCCATGAAACTTCTGACTTCCTTCACAGACGTTGGCCTGGGCCAATCCTTCACTGCTTCAACTTTCTGAGGATCAGTGGCCACTCCCTCCTTAGAAAGGATATGACCAAGGAAAGCTACCTCAGACTTCCAAAACTCACACTTCGACAACTTGGCATACAAGCTATGCTCCTGCAATTTCTGTAATACCGCTGTCAAGTGCGTAGAATGCTCCTCCTTCGACTTCGAATGCACCAAGATATCGTCGATAAAAACCACCACGTAGGAGTCAATAAATGGCCTCAAAATCCGATTCATCATATCCATGAACACTGCTGGCGCATTCGTCAACCCGAATGGCATTACCAAAAACTCATAGAGTCCATGACGAGTCCTGAAAGCTGTCTTACTCACATCTTCCTCCTTGACTCGAACCTGATGATACCCTGATCTCAAATCAATCTTCGAAAACACAGCTGCTCCTCGAAGCCTGTTGAACAAATCATCAATCCGCGGCAGTGGATACTTGTTCTGAATAGTCACCCTATTCAGCTCCCGATAGTCAATGCACATCCTCATTGACCCATCCTTCTTCTTGACCAACAACACTGGCGCTCCCCACAGAGAAGAACTCGGCCTAATAAGCCCCTTGCTTAACAGCTCCTCAATCTGCTTTTTCACCTCATCTTGCTCTACAGGTGCCATCCTATATGGAGCCTTGGAAATCGGCGCACTCCCCGGCTGAATATTGATGCAAAACTCCACATCTCTCTGCGGCGATAATCCTGGAAAATCATCCAAGAACACCTCAGGAAAATCTCGCACAACCGAAATGCCCTTGACTTCATCTGAAATAACAATCTTGGATACCATTGCAGCCACCTTCGGAATCTTCTTCTTCCCTTGGAAAGTCACTGTGGGTCCACCTGGTACTTTCACCAACACTTCTTTCTGCTTGCATTCAATTGTGGCATCATATATTACCATCCAATCAATGCCCACGATGACATCCACTCCCAAGACTTGCAGCTCGATTAAATCAATGCCGAACAACCTCCCACCAATCTCGATATCACAACCTTCGTAATATCGATCCGCAATCAACTCTTCACCTGACGGCGTTGCCACCGACAAAACTCTGCCTGGAAACAACTTACGTTCCACACCTAAGATCCTTGCAAAATTTGGCGATACAAAAGTATGCGATGAACCAGTATCAAATAAAACCCTTGCTTTTATTCCATTAATTAAAACAACTCCCTGTATTACATCTTCCGAGTTACCCGCGTCCTCCTCGGTTAATGCAAATACTCGCCCTTGTCTCTGGAATTTGCTTCCACCTGAACCATCCTTCCTCAATTGTGGACAATGGGGCTTAGAATGTCCTGCCTGCCCACACTGGAAACAAATATGCTTCGCCAACTTCGGACACACTGACCTGTAATGTCCTGCCTCCTTGCAGTAATAACAAGTCACTCCTTGAGTTGCAAGTGCCTTCTGTACCGGATCACTGAACTTGGCCTGCTTTGCGGGGAATCCCTTCCCACTCTGACTTGATGCTGGCCTCTTGTTCCGGTTCCATGTATCTTGCCTCTTCTGAAACTGGTCCATGTCCTCCTCAGTCATAGCTGCTCTCCTGACCAGCTTGTCGAACCTCCTGATGCCAAACGAAATCATCCTCGACCTCAATTTTGGCCTCAAGCCCTGCTCAAACTTCTTGGCCTTCTTTGCCTCGTCAACGACCAACTCTGGTGCATACCTGGAAAGCTGAGCAAACTTGGTCTCATACTCCTGCACGGTCATGCTGCCCTGCTGAAGGTTCAAGAACTCGGTCGCCTTCTTCTCCTGAACATCTAGGGGAAAGAAGCGATCTCTGAACTCCTCCAGAAAAGCTTCCCAAGTCAACTGCTGATCTCCCAAAGTCCTCTTCAGCGACTCCCACCAGACACAAGCGTCCTTTTCCAGCTGCATCGTAGCCAACTTCACCTTGCTGGCTGCCGGAGTCTCCGATACCTCGAAGATTGTCTGCAGCTTCCTAATCCAATCATCAGCTGCGGTTGCATCAGATTGCCCCTCAAAGACTGGCGGCCTCATCCTCTTAAAGGATTCGATCTGCTTGCTAGGATCGGCGTTAACCAATCCCTGTCCAGCCCCATGATTTTGCTGCTGATTCTGAGTTTGCACCAAATTAAATGCCATTAGCGCATTCAGAGTCTGATACACCTTGGCGAATTCAGCCTCAAGATCGATTCCCGTTCCTCGAGAACTACCAGATCCATCCTCATTGTTACCACCATTCCTGTCCCCGGGTGCAACCATTCTGAATACTGCAAAACGAGGGAAAAGTTAGAGCATCACACACAATTCAAACTCACATCAATATCCTTTGGCAAAACTTCACTTGTATCCCAAAGGTAAAACATCATGTTTCAGGTCTATGTGATACTCACTCTTTAATGTCCACACCTAGGTACTCACACACTAGTGTCCACACCTAGGTTATTTTTATGTCATGTTTAGTATTACTATTGAAGCATGCTCTGATACCAATCTCTGTAGCGCGCCGAATTTCTAATATGATATCTTAGAAAATACGTGGCACAATCCCAGCAATGCACTTCAATGTGACCTTAAACATAACCAACACCACTCAAAATTTCAACTTTTATTACAACAAACTTTTACAAATCAAAGCGGAATTCAAAACAACTCAAACAATATTTTCTTTTTATTTACAACACAAAACTATCTCAAATTTGCTTTTACAAATTTACACAAAACTCTTTCAAATTAATTTATCTCAAAACCAACTCTAGCATCCAACCTCCAAACTCTAAGCAACAACATGCAACATATGAGGCTAGAGATGATCCCTAACCCCCAAAACTAAAGGGGTCAGCCATAACTGGTGTGAGTGACATAAAACAACAAACAACATAAATAAAACTTAAGCATGGATTCATAAGTAACATATAGTGAACCAAAATACATAAAATATGAGATAGCAAGAATGTAACAACAAGTGATACTAAACCGAGTGTCAAGGGTAGAAAACCGCAAAACCACATGCATAAAACTAAGTCAAGAAAACACAAATTCTATATGTGGACTCTCTAATGCATACTTGTCGAAGTCTATGCATCCCACTCTACATAGGTTCGGTGCAAGCCCTTAACGTCTTCACTTCATAGGGTTCAATCCCCCGCTATGCAACTAATCCTATCACGATGACTACTACGAGATAAAGATAAACTGTGAGAATTAGCCCATGCCTGATAATTCCGGAGATAGAACCCACATCTCAGGTAATTTACCTAGATAATTCCGGAGATCATCCCACACCGAGACATTGACACATCATCACATGAATACCACATGTGCATCGCCTCGACTCCGATGATTCCGGAGATCAATCCCACACCGCAAGTAACTACCTGGATAATTCCGGAGATATATCTCACATCGCAGGTATTTTACCTGGATAATTCCGGAGATAAATCCCATACCTCAAGTAAGTTACTTTGATAATTCCGGAGATTAAATCCCACATCTAAAGCCATACTGAGGTGCATAACCCATATTCTCGTTCATCATATCACCACTAGTTCCTGTCCTTATTATTTTTGGATTATTTAATTACTTAACGAATCTCCTAGAGTGGTGTACCCTACCGGCCTAAATTCAAGACTGAATAACTGAAATGCCTCTACGGGCCTCAACAAAATAACTCAACACCGGTATACTAGGGTCACACACATCTAGAGACTCAACTCAAATGTCTAAACCAAAGTTCCACTAAACAAAGTGGCTCAACTGAACATCTTAGAATCAAATGCTTAACTGAATATCTTAGAATCAAATGCTTAACTGAATATCTGAGAATCAAATGCTTAACTGAATATCTTAAAACCAAATGCTTACTGAAGGCAAAGTATAAACTGAATTATCTGAAAGCCATTCATTCGAAAGAACACTCAAGTCACAAAAATCCGTCAGTACCAGTCGACTCATACTGTGGTAAGTCGACTGTCCAGAGGACAAATATCCAAAATTTTACAAAAATAAACTAAGTCATACCAGTCGACTTGGAAGCCATCAGTCGACTTAATCGAGACAAAATTTCAATAATTCTCAAGAAAATATTCTAAGTACATAAGTCGACTTAAAGAGGTCATGGTCGACTGTCCAGAAAGGACTGTAATAATTTTACAAAATAATTTCTCAGTGAACCAGTCGACTGCCTAAGAGCTAAGTCGACTGTCCAGAACGACTTTTCAAGGAAACTAAAATACAGTAGCAGGTTCGTACCAGTCGACTGTCGGCCTAGAGTTTTTCATAATTTGGATCTGAATACAAAATCAAAACTGGGGTTTTCCAAAGATTCATTGTTTATGAAAATAGTTCGTATTCAGGTTAAAATAACAAATCTCAACAATTCCTCATTATGGATACATTACTCAAAACATCAAATACCTCAAAACTCAAGTTCTCATGTTCTAGATTACTAATTCTTTCATTAGGGTTTCTCAATACTAACTTCCTTTCACGACTCTTAATCAAAATCTGATTTATAAACTCAATGTCCAGATGTTCAACCATTCGTTCATAACTATACTCAAATCTTAACATGCTTTTTAGCAACACAATTTTATAAACCAAGATCTACTAGTCATTCATAGATTTTACATACATGGTCCAAACAACAACAATTGTTCACATGAATCATACCACAATATAAGATCCATATCATTCACAACATCAAATCAAAACAACATTGTCACTCGCATACGTAGATCAAAACAACAAAACAATTTTATATCACTCATAAATCAAAACAAAACAAAACAATGTCACTCACCTTGAATTGAGAAGATCCTACGAAAAGCCTTCCTTTTGCTAGATCCAAACTTCCTCTTCCTCCACCAAAACAAATCACCAAAATTCTGTATTTTCAGTAATGACGGCTGGGAAAAATCCCTTTAAATATCCGGGATTAGGTTTAGGGTTTTACCCAATTTGCAAGATAATCCTTTCCAAAATACAACTTCACATATATAGGTCTAGTCTTGGAAATTCTATCAAAATTCATTTAAATTAGGATTTAAAGGAAAATATAATTCTAAATCTCAACCAATACCGTTCGGAACGTCCAGAATTACATATTTTACATTTTAACCCTTAAAAGTGTCAAATTTGCAAAAATGTCCTTCTTTTCTTAAAAATTGCAAATAGTTCCAATTAATTTCAGAAAGATCTGGAAAAATACTAAATAAATCCCAAATATTAAATAATGACTTTTCATGAAGAAAACTCAACTTTCAAATCCCTCAAAAGGTATTTACACGTGTTTTGCACGTGTACAAAAGATAGATCTTTTAGAAAATATTCATTAAATCCTCAAAATTCGTTTAAATTCATTTTCAAATATTTAAAATAATATTTGAAAATACGGGGTTCTACAGGTCGGACGAGCTAAGGGGTCACTCACAGTCATTGTCGAACGTTGGATCTCTCCAAAAATCGAGTTCGAGCGCAACGGACGGCTCAGATGCATCCACATCGCTCTATCACCTTCCCCAGCGCTTCTCTGGCTCACGACCATTCGATCTCCCTCAGTGCGCGAGCTGGCCTTGATCAGCGATCCAGATCACTTCAAAGCTCGTGCCAGATCACCAGAATCATAGTGTTTGAATCACGGTCGTTCGATCTTTTCAGCGCGCGAGTCTAGCGTTGATCAGCGTCCTAGATCGTGCCAAGATCAGTGCAAGTCTGGTTTTTTGCAAAAAAAAACCCCCTGTAATTCATTTTAATTCGAAAAAGTAATTAAAAATTTCAAAAATAATTATTTAAATTAGGATAATTAATTTAAAAATCCGAAAATTAATTAAAATTGAATTTATTAATTATAAAATTCGAAATATTGATTTTGAAATTGGAAAAAATTCTAGAAAAATTGGAAAAATCCGAAGAACTATGGAAAAATTCCAGAAAATTCGGAAATATCCAAAGAACTATGAAAAAATTTAGGAAAATATTCACTGCCTTCAGAAGCCACAAATCAGTTCCAGGTATCTTCGAACACTCTGATTGCTAAGATTATATGCCAGATTCTAAAAGTAAGACGTACTACTCCCCGAAAGCCAAAAAAACTTCCTTCCGGTAGGGGGGGCTTATGATGATGGTAAAAATCGTAGCAGATCAGAGCCCTACATTTCCTGCACGGATCTTAAAGCATCTACAAGTAGATTAGCCATCATAGGCCTCTTCTATAAGTCTGGGCCCACTCCAAGACATGGGCTTCTCCCAAGCCCATAAAAAGTGACAGATTAGGCTCACTAGAAGAGACACCCAGTCCATGCAGGCTAGGAGTCAAATCTCTTATCCCTTAATAATGATATCTTATCTCTTGAGGTGGAGAGACATGAAAGAGATAAGGTAGTTAAACCGATCCAACGAACACGAATCAATTTCTTGAAATATCTCTCAGGCCTATAAATACCCCTCTCCCTCTTCAGTCAGAAGGTAATCAACAAATTGCCAGTTTTTACTCTCTTACTCCCTCTCTCTCTTTTTGCTTCTGACTTGAGCATCGGAGGATCTGTCGCCGGGGTCACTCCCCGGTGTTTCAGGCTTTTTGCAGGTCCATCGGCCGCATCAGCAACCGTCGAATTCAGATCACAGGAGGTCATTCAATGATCCAGATTCAATTTTAGAGGTTCTAACCTCTTTTAACGGCCATGGTCACAGGTTTGACTTTTAGTAGTTTCCTTCAATTATTAACGGTCTTGCGACCGTACTCCCCATGCGGAGTGTTTCACGCGTTAGCTGGGCCCCTGATCCGCGTAGACCAAGGGCGAACACTCATCGTTTACGGCATGGACTACCAGGCTATCTGTTTGCTCCCACACCGAAATAAGCAGCAACAAGTCAATAACTAAAGTCTACATTTAAAAAACAACCTTCCTAAGAGCATCCACAAAGAGCATTCACAATGGTTGTTGCTATTTTTTTTGGCAAAACGGTAAAATGAGAAATGATAAAATTGGTGCTTGTAGTGGTTATTTGTCAAAATTTGAGATTTTTTTTTATGGAACGGAACATGTCTAAATTTTAAAAACACCCCTCAACTATTGATGTTTTCTTTGCAAGACCTCTCAACAGAGTTTTTCAATACCCCTGTCAAAACTCAGTTTTCCACTTCGGTCCACCGAACATGCAAACATAATTTTAATCTTTTTACATCATTTGTAAACTCCATTTTCCTGTATAAAAAAACCAAATCAAAATCAAAAGGTGTTTAAAAGAAAAGAAAAATAGGAGTGGGAATGTTTTTTAAATTTATCCATATTTTAATAAAAAAATATAAAAAGGTAAAATATATTGCATGCTACGAGTTATAACAAATCTTCCCTTTTTGTTATCATCATGTACGTCGATCCATGGAATTGTGGTATCAGTGGGAGATGGACTATATTGACAGAGAGAGACTACATTAGAATTTTCTGTTTATAAATGTTTTCTTTTTCTTTTTTCCTTAACAATTAGCAAATTTGTATTTTTATTTAAATAGCAAATAAATGTGTTTTTTTTTTTCTTTTTTTTTTAACAATCAGAAAATTTGTATTTTTATTTAAGTAGATCTATTTTGGCATTAGTTAAGACTTAATAGATATACGTATGAACCCAAGTACCAACGAAATATAAAGTTAATTAATTGTGAAGATGATAAACAAATTTTGCAAAAACTAATCGGTATAAATATTTTCATACTACATTAGTACAATGAATTTATTGTGCGAGAAAGAACACTTTTGTCTCCTTCTTCCGCTCTAATTAAGAATTCGTTGTTCCCAGCTCCTCCTCATAACTTGTTACTGTACCAAAACGCACCCTTTTGTCCCCCTTCTTCCTCCTCTACATACAAGCATTTCTTGGCCTCTCGTCAAATTGCTTTAAGAGCTGGAGTCGAGTTGAATTTGTAATAGTCCTCCCAACACCACCTTCAGTGCCTTCGTCGCCTCTTTTCCGTGATAATGTGGAAGTGTGGCAAACAAATGGTCCACAATATGCATTGTTTTACAATTATGAAACCTCCAGTTCATAATCCTCACATAATCCCTATCCACCGTCGACAACGCCCCCGCAACCAGACTCATTCCATCGAGTCATAGTGTGGCAACTCCACATGTGTGTGCTGTAAAAATGTAATCAAAACTAAACATCCTCCCACAATTACCAGTGGCACTCCATAGATCATAACAATCCAACTGAAGGAATAGACACCAGAGAATCGATATAGTGCATAGCAGACTACCAGAATACCAGCATCAGATGCAAAGATTAGACTACTCTGGTTATTGGTAAATATGGGTCCGTAGGGATCGAAGTGGCTACTGAAGCGGGGGTAGTGTCGTCCGGAAGCATTGATGGCTAGGTAGAGTGGCCAGCCTAAGGTTAGGCAGAGGGAGATGTAGATGAAGCGGCCAATTGGGTTGTCGATGTAAGGAGCGAACCAGGGTGTTGCTGTTTATTTCGGTGTGAGAGCAAACAGATAGTGAGTTAATAATTAAAGGAAACTACTAAAAGTCAAACCTGTGACTCTGGCCGTTAAAGACGGTTATAGCTCCTGTGAATGAATCTGAATCGTTGATTGACCACCGCGATCTGAATCTGATGGTTGCTGATGTGATCGATGGACCTGCAGAAAGCCTGAAACACCGGGGGTTGGCTCCGACGACAGACCCTCCGACGCTCAAGTCATAACTAGAAAGAGAGAGAGAGAATAAAAGAGTAAAAAACTGGCAAATTGTTGATTGCCTTCTGACTGTAGAGGGGGATGGGTATTTATAGGCTTGAGAGACATTTCAAGAGATTGATTCGTGTCCGTTGGATCGATTTAACTACCTTATCCCTATCATGTATCTTCCCCTCAAGAGATAAGATATCCTTGTTAGGGGATAAGAGATTTTGACTCCTAGCCTGCATGGACTGGGTGTCTCTTCTAGTGAGCCTAGTCTGTCACTTTTTATGGGCTTGAAAGAAGTCCATGTCTTGGAGTGGGCCCAAACCTATAAAAGAGGCCTGTGATGGCTAGTTTGCCTGTGGATGCTTTGAGATCTGTGCAAGAATCGTACGGCTCTGATCTGCTGCTATTTTTATCATCATCACAGGGTAAGGATGACTTGAGTTGTGGGAGGAAGACTTCGTCGCGTTCTAGGGATCCAGTGTTGGGTGGTGATGGTGGTGGCTTATTTTTCAAGAGTGGTAGGGAACTAAAAGGGCAGAGCGAATGATGAAGCGAAGTATATCATCTGGGAGTTTATAGTCAGAGTGCATGGTAACCCAGTTCATAGCCGAGGATCCAAAGGCCAGCAAAAGTGAGGCCTTGTGGAATCCAGTAGAAGAGGGACCAAGAAAGGTAGGAGCAAGAAGAAGTCAAGTAGGGGAGGTGGTAGATAGCAATGAACAGTAGAGCAGAGCAAAGGGAAAGGTCAGAGAGGAGGTAGAAGAGGGAGCGAGGGAGGGAGTGGCGAAAGCAGTGCAGAGGGATGATTTTTTTGAGTTGGGAAATGGTGAATGGGGGCTTCGAGGTGGGGACTCGACCATTGTATGGTATGAAGAGAAAACTTCTGTAGATGCAACCATCGTTGGTGAGACTAGTATTTTGCTTTGTTCTGGTTATAGAATCAATGACTCGTTTGTTTTTCCTTGTTCCCTCTCTATTGCTAAATGAGCTTTATTTATATTGCTCAACTTTTTTAGAGGCTCAGATCCCACGAGTGACTCACGTGCGGATATACTAGTGCTAGAGCTGGCCTTGACTTCTCGAGGGCCCAAAGCGAAAGGCCCAAATAATTATTTTTGAGGTCCCCTAATTGCAATATATTTATTTTTACGTGCAAAATACATGTTTATATTTATAAGGAGAATACAAATTTAGAGATCGTAAAATTGTAAAAAAAATCGGAAACCTAAAACGGCCACCTCATCACCTGCCCAAGGTTTGGCCGGCCCTGACTAGTCCTTGAGTTCACCTATATTTCCACTCAGTTCACAAGGGGTCAATGTTTTTTTGAGTGAAGTAAGGGGTCAATGTTGATGGCGATAATTGACTATCATCATTTTTTTTATACAAGACATTGAATATATATTGCATACCTTTGAACTTTTAAGAAACGTACGCGTCAAGGTCCAAATTAATATGCTTAATTAAAACTGGAGGTTGCATGTGATACTATACTATCACATGTATCAATACAGGTAGGGCCGGAGATCGGACCAGACGGGACCGGACAGTCATATGTTCAAGTTCGAACCGAAATTCTATTCGGATGGACTTATGTCCGGCTGGGTTCAGATCGGACAAAATTTTTATAGTCCGAACTCGGTTCGATAATGTATCGGATCACAATAATACTCGGACGGACTTTTGTCCTGCTCGAGGTCGGTAAAATATCGGACCTAATAATTTGTTTAAGTTCGGTCCGTATAATAGTTCGGACGGTCCACGGTCGGATCATTTCTCGAGCCGGACTCGGACGGACAACGGACCGTCATATTCATTTTACACCCTTAAATACAAGCAGTATCTTAGTTTTGGGTAAATTTTGATAAACCTCTCACAGGTTTCCAATGGCGGATTTGGACCCAAGCAGTCCAAGCGGCTGCTTTGGGCCCCCAAATTGTAAGGGCCCCTTTTTTTAAAAAATATATTCACACTACAAAAAAAAATAAAAAATAAAAAATTGTCACCTGATTTCTCTCCCCCCGGATTTCGACGCATTAACTGTTAAATTTTAATCCCTCTCTTCCTCACTCTCTTCATCCCAACTTTTCTTTTGCTTTTGGGTGTTCTTCTTCAAATCTTCTTAGGTCTTAATCCAGAACCAGAAATCAGAATCCCTCTCACCCATCGCCGCGTCGTCCGTTGCCCGTCGCCCGTCACCTTTTACACTCCATGTAGTTGTCATAGTCTTAATCTTGCTCTTTGTGATATGGCTAACTCTTGTGCTAAAAGCTACATTTTTTTTTGAAATTATCCAACGCATATATTGTTATTTTCAGCTTCTACAAAGCGGTTGGAAGATTTTCTAAAGATAATGTGAAAGGGCCTAACACTTAAATCATTGTCACAAATACGTTGGGAGAGTCGTATTGAAGTATTAAAGCTATAAGATATCAACATTTACAAATAAGAGATGCTTTAATTGGTGTAGCCAATTCTAATGATGATCCTAACTAAAGTATTTAGTGAAGCTGCATCATTAGCCAAAAATGAAATGGGAAATCTGAATTTTTTATTTGGCATGATTATTTTGGCAAAATTTATTATTTGCAATCAACTCTGTGAGTAAAATTTTTCAAAGTGAATTGTAACTCCTGTTTCCCCGTATTTGTATTTTTAAACTGTATTTTGCTCAATTGTAACTCTTTCATCTATTTGAGATCCTGCATTTTGTTTTAGACTGAATAAAACCCTTAGAAATTGTTTTCGACTTAATTTTTGGTCCTTTTATCGAATTCTTTTGTATGCTCTTTGTGTCGTTCTTCATGAAGGATTGACCATTTCTTCTCATTATCTCTTTAATCCCCAGTTTTATTGCATTTTGACCAATTCTCCTGTTGGATCCTATTCAATGCGGATACCCTAAAACCCACAAACCCCAAACTCTTTCTCCCCTCAATCCCACGTTTCTCCGACTCCCCATGATCTTCTCTTATTTTTATTATATTAGTAAAACTTCCCCCTTTCCCAACAAATCAGAACTACTCTAACAAACCCTCTCTCTCTCTATCTCTCTCTCTCTCTTCCGTATCTCTCTCCCTTCTCTGGTTTTAAACAAAACCACACAAACAAAACCAAACAATCCCAACTAACCCAATTCGTCATCTTCTCCAACTCGCCGTCCTCCTTCCCCCGCTATGAAACCCATTGATGCCTCGCCACTCCACCG